>VDFB02144281.1:0-119751 GCA_007258455.2 Sequoia sempervirens
AAAGAGGTGTTCAGTTGCACAGATTGCCCAAGAATATTGTGAGCGATAGGGACAGCAAATTCCTAAGCATGTTTTGGTACGATATTTTCAGATTGAGTGGTACTATGCTCACCCCAAGCACCAATTATCACCCACAAACTAAGGGGCAAACCAAAATTGTTAACAAATGGCTAGAAGGTTATCTCAGGAATTATGTTTATGGACAGCAGAAATCTTGGGTGAGATGGCTCCATTTGGGCGAATATTGCTACAATTCTTCATATCACATGTCTATTAAGATGCCTCCATTCATGGCTTTGTATGGATACGAAGCCCCCAGTTTCATTGACTTGCTTTTTGGTGACAATAGAGCTCCCCAAGCCAAGGATTTGTTGCAGCAGAGCCAAGACATTCTAAAATCCTTGAAGGACAATCTCCAACATGCCCAAAATCAGCAAAAGTTGTATGTTGATCAACACCATGCTGAACATGTGTTCGATGTTGGAGACATGGTTTACTTGAGACTTCAACCATATCAACAGTCTACTCTTAAGAAGAGTGGACTAGAGAAGCTCAAGCCACATTTCTATGGGCCATTTAGGACCTTTAAAAGGGTTGGAGAAGGGGCTTACGAGCTAGAGCTACCAAAGAGTAACAAAGTGCACAATGTCTTCCATGTGTCACGTCTCAAAAAGGCGCTTGGGCACAATGTTGTTGCTTCTACAAAGTTACCTCCGTTGGATGAGGAAGGGAAGCTTGTTTTAGTTCTTGAAGCAGTAATTGATTTCAGAGAGCGTACATTGAGGAGAGCAATCAAAGAGTATCTAGTGAAGTGGAAGAGTCTACCAGTCAACGATGCAACTTGGGAGGATGAGCAGATATTGCAGCATCAAGACTTGCGATTGCTTGAGGACAAGCAATCTTGGGGACGAAGGACTGTAATGTCTCCTTCTATATCCTAAGCTATTCAGTGGTTGTTAGCCTATTTTCAGAGTCTCATAGGCTAAATGGAGGAGTTAAGGGGATTCCATGATCTTTGGAGGATTCGTGTCAACATGTTCAAAGGAGTATATTGATGTTGCCAATGAGTTTTTGTGGGTTTTTCAGGGTTCTAGGCCTTGGTCAATAGTATTGTTATTTTTAACAATGGCTATTTTTAGTAAGTTCTAGTGTAATTCAGTTTGAGCCAGTTTGGAGATTTGTAATGTCCCCTTTTCCTAGACAGTTATCAGTTGCAAAGGTTAGTCCATCACTTGGTCCCCATGGACTAACAGGGTGGTTAGGGGGCCCTTTGGGGGCGTTTGTGGACTTGGCCAATCAACCTTTTGAGATCAATTCGTTTTTCCCAGCACAGTATTTACCAGGGATATCGCAGTGTGCTTTCTAAAGCTTATTTAGACACTTTGACCATACTTACTATTTTTAGTAAGTCACAAGGGGTCACTGGCATGATTAGTTGGCGGTATTACTATATTGGGCATGATGGTGGATTTTTCTTGGTTTTATCACGGTCCTGTGTATTAAATTTTAATAACATCAATAATAAAATTAAATTAAAATATTTAACTTTATGTGTTATCAATATATATTTAAAGGACTTTATAATATAAGGGGATATAAGTGATTTTTGAAAGGATATTTTATAATATAAAGTTGAGTGCCCAATTTAAAGGGGATATAAGACAGGAATTAAAATTAAATAAAAATATAATTTTAAATTGCCAACTTGGGCGTGGGAATTGGAGTGAGATTAAAAAACCAATTTGTGAGCTCATTTGTAGATTATTCATGTTTGGAGAAATTTGATAAGGGTTTTGTAGGTTGTACTAGAGAGTCTAAAAATCTCAACTTCATTGAGGACAAAAACCCTCATGAGGAAAAATATGCTATAGGAATGAAAGGTCTCCCAAGGCTACTAGCAAACAACTTCATTCAGAGGTTGTGCCTGTGCTTTGAAGATTGTGTTCAGTTGTGAGGATTTGAATATCATAATATTATTTCTCAATTTAGTTTGAAGGTTTAGGGTTACACACAGTTTGAAGAATTATTTAAAGATTTGCAAGATTAAGTGTTGTGGTTTAGAATTGTGAGAATAAAATATTATATCAATTGAATACCATGCCTTACCATGTTATTATTTATGGTAAGATATTATATAATTTTCAGCTGTTGAAGATAAAAGGTGTATTGTTCAAGGAAGCCCAATTCTTGTTTTTGTCTGTCGTAGCATTATGATAAGGAATCAACTGAAGTAGAGAGGCGCGATTTGGTGAGATATTTTAGCGCACCCTCTAGCCTTGCATCAAACTTATGACTTTACTGCCATCTACTCCTTCAACCACAACGGTAAAAAGCAAACCAAAGTCAGAATTCTTGTGGAGCGTAAGAGTAATAGGGAATCAAATATTTTTGTGGGCCAGCGAATGAGATGTAGGAGGTGACTTAGAAGGCTACGTTGGAGTTTGGAGGTCAATTAGTCAAAGGAGGATGTGGTCGACTAAAACAAGTCCTAAAATCTTTTTATATCTGTCGCCAATATTATTTAAGGGAATCGCTTCCATTGGAGGGAGGTTTATATTCCTAGGCAGACAATATAGTCATCGCATAACCAAGTTATGTGCACCATATGAATTGGGAATGGTCGTGTGACTCCTAATTGTGCAAACCAAGTTGAAGGATTCTAGTTGCAAATGTAACTTTCAGGTCAGGAAATGTTCATGTCTTTCATACAATTGTAAATTTCAGTGTTGTTGTATCTCTAAAAATTAACGCTTATCACTAAAGTTTTAATTCTTAATCAGCCATTAAAGCAATATTCATGAAATGTGTAATATGTTATCAAATTTGGGCCTATTGAAAGTTCATGTCATATGTTTATAGTCTGCATGTCTTTAACATGTGAATGATTGTGAATACTATGAGATGAGGAACTCATTTTGTTATCAGTGAACGAAATATTTATCTTCCCTACGAAAAAACTATCCTAAGGTGTTCCAAATAGCAATGAAGCAAACTATTTGACAAAATGTCTTCATTGTCAAACTAATAATCAAGGAAAAAACCGCAAATACAATCCAAATTGGGGTGGGACATTACAGTGGCATCAGAGCCCAAGTTCCTGCCATCCTGTTGGGTGGTTCAATTTAAAAAATTCAAAGTATGACAATGGATTTCAGTAGGGTTGAAGTCGGGTTAAGGAGGGTTATGAACAGGAAGCTATCCAACTATTTGAGGAGTACCAAAGTATGTCTGATGGTTTTGAAACACAAGTGTCCTTTAATGACTTACTAAATTCAGTTGTAACCTTGAGACCTAGGAAGATAGGTTTGGTGAAGTGTAGTTGAAGAATGTTTGAAGAAAAATCAGAAGGGTTAGAGCAAGAAGAAGAAGCTCTAGTGTGTGACTTGCAGCCTACAGGTGATCATGGGGAATATAAAAATCAGTCAACATGCATTAAAGATTGGACTCTAAGCTATAAATAAGACAAAGTTACAAGTTTGCTTCAGCCCTATGAGGACAAGGACGTAGGAGTCACCTACTGAAGCTATAGATGAAGAGCACGTGAAAAGTAAAGGAGATATCGTCATGGAGATTGGCACACCAGCCATGTGGGATCAGCTACAAGAAGGTATGAATCCGTTTGATACTCCTCTATTTGAGTCTAGCATTGCTTCATCACCCTTCATCTTGGCGGGAAGTCAAATTGTGGGTCGGGTGTCTTGGAGGTGGATGTTTCTCATACTAATGCTGGCAATTCAAAAAATTCAATATGTAGTGAACAATTGGTTTTGGATGAGACCTACCCAGCATTGCAGGAAATGGAGAGTGATTTATTCACAAGGGAAACTAATCATGAGGAGTACAGTGACCACATTTTTCTGAAGCAGAGCAATCAGCCTTATAGCACTTGGGATTCAGGTGTGATGGCCCCTACATATGACGTGGATCCTGCTTGGAATGGATCCACTTATGATCATATTGTAGTTCCTACTTCATCTACACAATATGGTTATGAACGTTGACCACAAATCTGATTTTGTATTGCACGATGTTGATTACAAATCGAAAATTTGAATGGGGTTGATAGGTCTCAGGAGTCCTATCATTTGGCAAGACAACTAAAGGTGATTGAAGACCAGATTATTGCAGCCATTAGACACTTTGAAGACACCCTTAAGTTGATGGAAAAATGTTGTTGGAGGTCTTCAGGAGTACATATGGACCCTGATGGAGGATTTTCCCTTTTAGATTCACAAGCACTTAGAGAAGTGTTAGTGGTAATGAAGTCAAATTACCAACAACTACTCTCCGATAGAGATCAACTTCTCATGTAGGGTGAGATCTATTTTGATGTGCTGAAAGGAAAGAAGAGGAGGTTGACAAGCTTTCCTATGAGCTTGAGGTTACCAAAGATTCTTTGAACAGCACTCAAATGGCCCTTCATGAATCGGAGATTCAGATTGATGAGCTCTGTGAGGAATTGAGCTTGGCTCAATCATCATCATCCACAGCAGAAAATCAGTTTACTATGGCTGCCATAACACTTATGGATGAAAGTGTTACTCATGGTTTGAGGGGAGAACCCCTTAGGTGGTCAAGCACAAGGAGGTTTCCAATTTGCATGGGTTAGAGGACATATATGATTCTGAATTTTCTGCGTATACACACAGCTTGCATCACGGGAACCATGAGTCACCTTGCAGGCTGTACAACTCCTATAGTTGGGTATGACGTTTTTATGGTTGAATCGCCCCCTTTTTCCAGCCTCTTTAGACTTGTTTGGAGGCACCTATATTAGGTGCAACATTTGCAATTTGTTTGGGTGTGATCTTTGGCTTTGTTGGTGAGTTTTGATGGAGGTTATAAGGGCTACCTGTACCTGCACATAGCATTTTCAAAGTGTTGCAGACCTAGTGCAACTTACTTTTTAAGTTAATTCAGTCCTCTCTATGCTACTATACTCAGGTATACTGATGTTGCTTCACTCAGGGACATTATTTTCAATGGGTTGAATATATTTGGGGTGTCTATTCCATATTTCTATCTTGTTAGCAGCTAGATTGTGAAAATTCGAGCCAAATTTTGGAACAATTAGCAGTTACAGCGATTCGTTAGGTTAGAGGAGAAAACCAAGCGTGCAAGAAACTAGCTCTAACTTGAGAATGGCCTTGGGTGACATTGGTGAAGGATCGGAAACCAGCTGCTTATCTTTGTCACTCTAACCCGATTATGGCACCTGTAATTAATTTGAGAGCATTGATGAAGGGTCTTCACGCTAAGTCTGAGAAGAACTCAACGTCAAGTATGTGCTACCCAATCCATGCGGAGTGAGAGGCGACCATATGGCCGGAGTGATTACAGCAACAAATGCTTAGTAAATATCTTGAAAAGATAAATTACTCGCACACCGGAATGTGCTTGCTGACCCAAGACGGGAAAGTAGCTACCATAGGGCGGAGCTATAACTATTACAAACTAATGCTGATAGTAAGAATGAGTTTACAATTCATGACAGAGCAATATTAATGAACACTAGTCAGTACTATTGCCAGTTTACAAATGACAATTATTGCCTGCAATGTCAAAATATCAAACGCTTTGCAAAGAGTACATCCAATTATAAATCTGCTACAAGCTTTAAGTAAATCTCAATGCCAAACCCCAAATCAGACATGCAGATTTCTGTGAACTGTTCTTGACAGATCTGTACTTTAAAATCTTGTGAACAGCAACATAAGAATTCACTAAATGGCTCGTAACTCTCTCGATGCTCACCCAAATGGCCTATTCTTATATGCAAAATGCTGATAATGAAGAGGCGCCTAGACCAAATGCAAGAAACAGCTTTGAAAAGCTACTAATTAATTTTCACGGAAATCAATGCAATAAGCAAATGGTACGGCCTGCTGGAAAGTTCGACTTTGCTTTAAAAATTAAATACAACACCATAAAATCTAAGATTTGAAACACAAGTTCGCCTCTCCTAAACAAAGCTACAAATGCAATACCCAGAACTATCTTTTTTGTCTTTTTTGAGATATGAGTAAAACAATAAATCTGCTGTCTAGAACAATGCAAAAAGCTGAAACTACAAAATGCCAATTCGACTCTACTATGCAATGATCTGAAAACCAACACAAACTAAATGCACTCACAGTACAATGATTCACCACTAGATGTTGTCTTCCAAACACGAAGTGATGCCCAAGCTAGGAGGCCTTCATTCCTCGAAGCAGTCCCAAAGCCAATCCAGCAGCATAACAGTATAGTCGTCCAAAGATGAAGAAATGATGCACTAAGACTCCTCTTTATAATTTCTTCCGTTGACTTCGCAAAACCCTAAAATCTGTTTTTAGGTCAAAACCCACTCTCCTCAATGATGGGCGTACTTTTGCCTTCAAGCTTTTGATTTGATATTTTTGAATAAATATCATACTTTAATTAATGCGCCCAACATTAGCTTGCTCAGACTTTAGAAATTATTAAAATATTCATTAATGAGGCGCCACCCTCAAATGACCACCTTTTTAAAACAACCTTAAGTCATTAACTCTAAGCCAAGGGTCAACGTTAAAATATTAAAACGTGACTTTTTAATTTAAACGACTTAACTTATTTCTCCGAAAGTGCCCTGAAGCCAATACTGATGAAGTCAATTGATCAATCTGAAGCCGGAAGTCAACCAACCTGAGCTCATCTGGAAAGCTGCCAAAAATAGAATTTACTAAAAATAGTAAATTCCAAAAAGTGCTCTGAATGCCGAGATGATCATACCACTGCGAAGCCCTCTGAAAACCCAGAAGGAATCTGCCATTGAATCCACCATCTCTGAGCAATGACCTCCTCAAAATTAGGAAACCCTAATTTTAACTTCCGACTAGCCTTCGGGTTCCCAAAGAAAGGCCAACGGTCACTGGAAATGTCAGGCTTGAGAAGGGGACATTGCAGTTCACCCTCCCCAAAATTGCTTGTCCTCAAGCAATACCACCACAACTCCAGTAATTTGAAGACTAATCCATACGCAACAAGTATGATCAAGTATGATCCCTGGTTCCCAAATGCGTCTCAGGAAAAACCCACCATGCTTCCGCTGCGCCACTCTGATCACATCAATGAAAATATCATGCCAATGCTGCACTGACTCCCATTGTAACTCCAAAGTGTTACCATCTATGATTCTCAAACTGAAAGATCTTAAAGGAAGGAAATCAAGATCATGCCACATCTCATGTCCACGATCCCCCGAATTAACAGTATCAACCATACTACTGTCAATCACCATTCTAAGCAATAGGAAAGATAGACTATTCAAAACAAAATCGAACTCCTTCCCATACCTCCACATGGTAACAAACGGGACCATGACTGCAAGTGTGCCCCCTACAAATCTTCTTACAAGGAAGGAAGCATTCCTTTGCAAGAGCTCATCAAACTCATACTCATGTCTTCGCATAAAGCTACCATGCCTCATCTGAATTATACTGGCACAACCATGAAGACTACAGGAAACAATCATAGTTCCAACACCATGAGTCTCCGAATGGTGAACCAAAGCATGTGAGCTACTGCTGTCATGAATCAATACTGAGAGTAAACTGTCAAAGTTTACACCATCAACCATCATAAGATGAATTTGGAGAGTAGGAAAAGTGTGAAGGAACAAATAATCGCTGTCGATCAAGGCTAGGATCAGCGTAATGCAATCTGATTCTTGAGTCCTACCCAAAGGAAAACAACAACACCACTCAAGATCCCAAACGTGAGCATGTGAGATGACCATCGAGCTGCAAGGTGACACCTCCAAGGTGGCTGGAAAACACTCTAGATCCATCTCCATGAGAAAACTACCGCCCCTTTGATCAAGAGTGATGAACCAACTCTCCTGAATGCAAGAAACGCAACATGTAGGGTGGCTGGTCTGCCTCAAACCAGCAAGCTCGAGTCTCAAAATCTGTCCTGGTCTTAGCCGGAAAACACATTCAAGAGCAACCAATTGCTCATTTCTCCAGCCCATGCTCAAAATCTCTCTCCAATCCATTTGTTGATGAACAAATGGAACCACCAAGAAGCTGCTAACGAAAAAGACGACACCAAAAAGTCTGAAAATTTGATTCTTGTTCCTCCATAATTTCTTCTTTCCACCAACTGTATGCTCCATCAACCTATGTTGAGAATTCCAAGCTTGAATTCCCAACTGAAAATAATCTCCAACACTCCGGCAAGGAAACATAGCACACCTCTGAGTGCTAATCAAAATCAAGTGCATACTTGTAAAATTGGCATTCCCTCTGATGAACCTTTGAAACCTATCCATGAAAACTTCAGGAACACTGAAGCATGAATCATAAGATGACTTCAAATTCAACTCCCAGAGCAGACTAGCATCCCTCAACCCAAGGAATGGGTTGACAAGAGTGCAATCACCACATTTTGGTCCCTTTTCCAAAGTGAAGACTGCATCCTCAATTCCCCTTAAGCATTCTTTACTACTCAACATACGTGGTACATCGGCAACCCACTCAGCTTGATCGTGACGGATCAGCCTTGCCATTCTTTTGAATGACACTACTCGAGGATCTCCATTGGACATGCCTCTCAAAACTATCTTCTTCCCATCCGATTGGAACTTCAACTCCATAGTCTGCAGATTCAAAGAGATCTCTCCAAGAGATCGCAGCCATTGAATGCCTAGAACGGCATCAATATCCCCAATGTGAACTACATAGAAGTCATCCTTGACTTCGTAGTTGCCCAAATGCATGGTCATGTTAGATATTTTCTTGGTGCAAGAAATTCGGAACCCATCGGCAACCATGACCTTGAATCCTTCGAACTCCTCTGTTTGCAGCCCCTTCTTGGCTACCACAACTTCATCAATGAAGTTATGAGTTGCTCCAGTATCGATCAAAGCAACGATTCGCTGCCCTTTGATCATCCCACGCACCTTGAATGATTCGTTTCTTTGAAGACTAGAAAGTTGAGCTAAAACTCTACCACTTTCCTTCTTATCTCCGGACTCTTCTGGAGCTCTATCTTCCTCACTTCCTTCAAAATCAGATTGCTGGTCGGAAAAATCAGAACTACTTTCTCCCGCAGAATAGTACTCAATCTGATTGAACCTAACCCCTTTTGGACAAACATGGTCTTGAGACCATTTTTCCTGACACCGAAACACAACCCTTTTCTTCTGAGTTCATTCAGGGTTTCTTGATCCAACCTGGTGACATGGGGATTGCGATTCTTGAACTCCTTGTTCTGAGGTCTCAAATGATTTTTATGCTGAGGCCTTTTTTCTTTATCCCTTTTCTGAAAAGGGGAGTTTGACTGAAATTTTGCCTTAGGAGCAGCCCACTCCATGTTTCTTGCCTTTTTCATGGCCTCTTGCAGTGTTGGTGGATCAAAGGCTTTAATCCAACCTTTGAGTGGTTCTGTCAAACCCTCACTGAAAAGAATCACCAACCTTCGCTCCGTGATTCCAGTCACCATGACTGAAAGTCTCTGAAACTCCGCAATGTAGGCATCCACTATGCCATACTGTCTCAATTGAGCAAGCTATCTGAAATGGATCTCAGGATCTTTTTTCTCAAACCTTTCGATGAGCCTAGTGGTGAACTCATCATATGTTGTGATAGACCGATGGCCTAGTGTGACAAGGCCATGGTACCACCACTCGTGCGCCACCCCATCAAGGTGTAGCGTAGCGAACTTGATCGCTTCTTCTTCCGCCATTGGTCTGAGAGCTAGATAATTATCCAGCTTTTGAATCCAAGCTCGGGCTGAACTTGTATCACTCCCATCAAAATGTGGAAGTATAACTTTGTTGACAGCTTGGTACAAATCTCCTTGATTTGATGGTCTTCTTTGATCAAAGTTTCTTCCTTGCCCTTTGTTCTTCCTCTTATGATCCATGAAATCATTGAAGGACATGTCCATCCTAATGTCAGCAGGTAAAGAGTCATACTCTGTACGGCCAAGCCTCAACTGCTCCACGAATGAAGCATTCTCTTCAGGATTTGGCTGAGTGACTACAGGAGCCACAAAGGTCGGTTTGAATGGTCTGGACGTAATGTAAGTGTTATTTGACACCGTCCGGGCTGTATGCTCATCATGCTGATTGGAAGCACTATGCTCCCCTCTATGGCTTGAGTTGTTTTGCGGAATGGTATTATTGCCCACTCTTCCCATCATGAGCGAAACCATATCCATTAAAGCATCCATCTTCTTCTCAAATCTCTGTCCGGGACTGATGGATCTCTCTCTGCCCTTACCACTGTCATCTCTACTGTTGGTAACCCTCTCGTTACCCCCAACTGATCTCTCACCTTCTGCCATGTCTGTTTCCTGAGAAGACTCCCAACAAGCCCTCAAGATTTCTGAAGCTGTCTGCCCCTCTGGAGGCTGATAAAGCTGGAACTGTTTTCCAACCTTCTTGTCTTCCCGAGCAATGTACCTCTTTTCTTTGTCACTCATAGACAGAATGAACACAGGATGGCAAGATCTTGGCTCTGATACCACTGAAATATACCGAGCCAATTTTTTTTCGTTTTTTCAATTACCAATTACAAGCAGTGCACCCGTTAAGGTTAGGGAAGAAAACCAAAATGTGCAAGAAAGCAACTCTAACCAGAATGGCGCCGATGATGGCGAGCATTGGTCAGAGGGTCTTCTAATCTAAGTACAGAAAGGAACTCAACGTCAAGTATGTGCTACCCAATCCAAGGCGGAGTGAGGGGCGACCATATGACGGAGTGATTACAGAAAGCAAAGCTTGAAATGAAATGCTGAAAGCTAACAACTACTCAACACCCAGAATGTGCTTGCTCACCCAGAAGGAAAGTAGCTACCATAGGGCGGAGTTAAATTAAAGACACTAACAAATGTTGAGAGCAAGAAGACGATTACAATTCTGATAAGCGAGAATCTAATGGCTGTCAGTACTACTGCCAGCTTACAATTTGAACTGTGAAATTCTTGCTAACAATAAAAACAGCATGTAATAGAGTTCTACAATATTCATTGATTTAATTGCTGATAAGTGAAGCTAAAGTTGAAGAACAATGATAGATCCAACCTCTTTTCCTTTTGGACCATTCCAGATGATGTCTCCGCAATACCCTTTGAGAACTTCCCACACCGTTCACGAACAACAATGCAGATTTCTTCAAACTGTGTGTCAGTCCTGTTCTTTCATCATAAAACCAGCAACACAGAAATATCTTGAAAGACTCGGATCTCTTTCCAAACACCCCAATTAATCTAACATTGAATGCAAATTACAAGGAAGAAGGAGGCGTTCAAACTAGGACAACAAAACCAGACCACAATGCAAACTTTATTTATTAGCACGGATGCCAATACAGCTGAGATGGTACGGCCTTGCTGGGAAAGGCGATTTCCTTTTAAAATTCAAGATCTGCACTATAAAATCTAAAAACTTACAAACATTGGCGCCTATCCAATACGGAAAGAAAGAGTCACTACCCACAACCGAATTTTTTGTCTTTTTTGAACTACAAATAAAAAGGTGGATCTGCTGTAGCAAACTTGCAATTCTAGAATAAAGCTAAAATGCAGAAAACAGAAAGCTAAAGGCTTATCATGCAGATTACAATGCAATAATTCCAAGAACTCACAACTAGACTAACAATCATCACTAGTCGTTGTCTTACAAACGAGAAGAGATGCCCAATGCTAGGAGGTCTTCATTCCTCGAAGCGATCCCAGAGCCAATCCGGCAGCATAACAGTATATTTTCCAAAGATGAAGAAATGATGCACTAAGACTCCTCTTTATAATTTCTTCCGTTGACTTCGCAAAACCCTAAAATCTGTTTTTAGGTCAAAACCCACTCTCCTCAATGATGGGCGTACTTTTGCCTTCAAGCTTTTGATTTGATATTTTTGAATAAATATCATACTTTATTTAATGCGCCCAACATTAGCTTGCTCAGACTTTAGAAATTATTAAAATATTCATTAATGAGGCGCCACCCTCAAATGACCACCTTTTTAAAACAACCTTAAGTCATTAACTCTAAGCCAAGGGTCAACGTTAAAATATAATAATTAAAACGTGACTTTTTAATTTAAATGACTTAACTTATTTCTCCGAAAGTGCCCTGAAGCCAATACTGATGAAGTCAACTGATCAATCTGAAGCCGGAAGTCAACCAACCTGAGCTCATCTAGAAAGCTACCAAAAAATAGAATTTACTAAAAATAGTAAATTCCAAAAAGTGCTCTGAATGCCGAGATGATCATACCACTGCGAAGCCCTCTGAAAACCCAGAAGGAATCTACCATTGAATCCACCATCTCTGAGCAATGACCTCCTCAAAATTAGGAAACCCTAATTTAACCTTCCGACTAGCCTTCGGGTTCCCAACGAAAAGGCCTATGGTCACTGGAACAATCAGGTTTGAGAAGGGGACATTACAGTAAACTCTTCTAGACCAAAGAAGAATAGAAACTTCATGAAAAAGTAAAAAAGTTAACATGCCTGACAAGAGCTTTCCGCAGGTGTTGATCTAGTGAGAATTTGCTACACCTATAGCCTCCAGCCAAAGGACTTCTTAGCAGATTAAAAGCTCACTCTACGAAGGATGAACACTCTGAATTTGCTCACAAAATTGCTAAATGCTCTCAAAAACTCTCTTAACAGAATAATTCTCACTCTCAGCAAAATAACGCTCATAAATACTTGTCATTTTTTTTTTGAATGAGACTAAACCTGAATTCCAGAAATGTGTGTTGGATGAATGAACAGGGACGGCTCAAAATACTAAACTCAGATTGCTCACAGCGTATATCCCAATGAATGGAAGGGCGTGTATATTTATATACTCGAAATGCAACAGTTTTCCACTTAAGAAGGCATGTGGATTGACAGCAAGTGCCCAAAATTAATCAAAATGATACATGGCGGTTACTTAAACCCTTTGTCATTAAAAATAGAGATGATTCGAGTCCCTTTTAAGCCAGCAAGAGAGGAATAAATTAACTCTCACATGGCGGATTGACAGCTCAAGGTGTGTTCAGATTTTAAGGGTTTTATTGAAGCAAAGATCCGTTCCAGATGAGAGGTCAATACTGCAACACACCACGTCGCCATTTTTGATGCCCTAAGAATAGTTTCGGCCTTTATTCATTGACCTATTCTCTGCCCGCGCATTTCAGACACGTTTTCTTCATGGGCGTGATTTTCTCAAGCAGTTTCATGAATAAAATGTATTTTCCTCTTTCAATTTCAATGTTTCAAATGTTTGCATTCCAAAAATTTCGATTTCTCCTTGAGTTAAATATTTAATATTGATTTCAAAACAAATCTATTATCACCATGTATTGATTTCATATGATAATCAAATCAAATATTTCCAAAGTGATTTAATAAAGATTTTACTATGCAAAGTGATTATTTAATAATTTTACCAAGGTATTTTTTAAAATTCAATTTCCAAAATTACTCAAGGTAATATAAAATTGATTTCCTAAATCACTTTAGGTAATAATAAATATTCTTATATATTTAATATATATTTATATATTTTTATTATAGATTTATTTACTCCGTAATATATGAATATATATATATATTTAAATATTAGCATTTAAATATATTTACATATATACATATATATATTTAAGTAAAACTATAATATAAAATATATACGTATATATTATTAAATATATAAACATTTAAATATTTACACTTCACGTATTAATTGTTACATATGTGTATTGTGAGCCAGTCAACATACTTTCAATATACATGCATACGTATTCGTGTAAATATGATTGTATGTAAATTCCAATCAAATATTATTATTAACATCCTTATTCCCAGGCTATAGGTAACGTGGGTATATATATATATATCACTGTACGCAGTGTACACGTAAATGTATGTATACCATGTCGATACGTACGTATGGGCATATCCATCTGTCGAACATACGTATGTATTGACATGTATATACATACTCACTTGACCTATTAACATATATCCATTCACGTTTTCCATATCATGGTCAAAGCATAGTAAGTCAGACAAATGAGTAATCATCACTTTTCAAAGCATAAAGAAGTAAACATAACTCCTAAAGCCTAAGGATGACTTATCTTGACCAACAAAACTGACTTGGTTTCTTAGAACCTATACTGACGTGTGTGTATGCTCATCTGGTACTCGTTACTGCTTACCCGACCAAGTTCCTCCCCAAGTGATATTTCTCCTCTGCCTGGAGGATTGGTCCTCTTTTTTGCACACCGTGACACCACAACGGGAGTCATATGCTCAAAACGAAGCAGAATACATGAAATATTTGAAAAGTTAGATTCTTCATAAATCAATAACCTTCTATTCTCCTTTATGCAGTATTTCACCAAGAATAACATCAAATGAAACAACATTCACATTGAAAACAAGGTACAAGCATCATTAATTCACCTCTGAAATTCACATTTACTCTATCTAGTAATGGCAAGTTGTAACGTCTCAATTTGGGATGTAACAGTTGCTTTGTTCGTGATATTGAAGTGCTGAGTGATTGCTGGAGTGATCTTGCTAAAAAAAGTAAGTGTCTGAAAAAGTGACCAATTGCTTTCCGGGTGAGTTTGCATGTCACATAGCTCGAGAGATCTCAAAAAACCCAGCAAAACCCAGTAAACTGGACTGCATGCGGGCACTGACTAAAAATAGTATGTTCCTGAAAAGTGATCAACTCTGCTTGCATGTTACCTTGTTGCGTGCTCTTGAAAAACCCATAAAGAATAACCTGACATGCATCGAAAAACCTTGCATGCAAACCCTAAAAGTAGTCTCCGAAGCCTGAATTGCTGAAAGTCATCATCTCAGCTTGCATGTTATATCATTGCATAGCTCTTGGAAAACCTAGAAAGATTCTCCAGACATGCGTTGAAAACTCCAACATGCAAACCCTAAAAATAGCCTTCGAAGCTCAAACGGCTAAAAATAGCAAGTTGTCCATTTCAGCTCAAAATTTGTAGGCAAGCAGTTTGAAGTGTTCTAATCATGATGTAGTAGTCAGAATGCAATTAACCAACTCAAATTGACCTCAAATTGACATGGAAAGTGCAAACCCTAATTCTACAGACTTGACCAAAAATTTCAATTTAAGCACAAAGGCGGGCACATCCCCGGAAAGACAGTTAGAAAAGAGAGAGACAGCGGGAAAACCAAAGCCAGAAGACGGGAACAGAGCAAAAATTAGGGGGTCCCCATTTTGAATGGGGTGATGTGTGAAAAGGTCACAACCCTACCCCTCTATAATGTCCCCTTTTTCGTAGCTATCTCAGTGTGATTTCTTAGCCTTTATTCTCCGAAGGCTAAGTGGAGGAATAAGGAGAAATTAATTAAGTTAATTATTTATTAAGTCATCAAATAAATTAAAAATTAAAAGGTGACTTTATGTTTAATTAATTTAATTAAAGTGACTAAATAAAATATTATATCATAAAGTCACTTAAAATAATATTAAAAGTGAAATATATCTTTTATCCCACATTGGCAAGTAAAGTGTTTGAACTCTCACAAGAAAAGTATAAAAGGAACTTAAGGGGCTCATTTGTGGTTATGCTGGATATTTTGATAATTGATTTTGGTATGTTTGTTGGAGAAGGCTAGGGTTTCTGCAGTCAACATTGGAGGTCTTTGGGTACAAAGTATCCCATTGATTTGCATAACTGAGGTAGTGAAACTATCTACTGAAGGGTCGCAGCTGAGTGGAGGATTTACTTCAGACTTCTCATTGTGCTAAAATTGTGGCCAAAGGCCAATTTTGTGTTGGTTCGATTTAGGAGTTGTTGCATATCAGCTATAGATATTAGTGGAGATCACTTGCATCGATTTGGTAGCATAGAAGGCATCTTTGGAGGAAGATAGAAGTCTGATCATAAAGAACAGTGGTCTGATATAATTTCCAGTCACATATCTGCATACTTGAAGGGGCACAATTTCATTCTTGAAGGCTTGGGATTGCAGCGATTTCATCTTCAAAAGAGGGCGCTTCAATTTGGAGAGTATAACAATTAATATTGATGCTTAAGGAGGACGTATAGAGGCTGCAATAATTTATTATCAGTCCATTACATCAGAACAGGGGCGGCTACTTCAAGAGTTTGATTGGGCTTGAGTGAAGGGTATTTGGCATCATTTCTTGGATGGTCTTCTTCCTCCAGCATAGGCGACTTCATAACCAGGTTCTATATGTTGTTTGCATACAAATTTGAGCAACTATAAATGTTTACTTGCTGCTGCTATTGTACTCAGACTTCAGAAAATTACATAAATTTGTAAAGCCAAGAGTCTTGGCTAATTTGCACTTGCATTGTACTAGAAGAATTGCATTCAATAATGGAGGAATAAGTTGCATATCAATTGTTGATGTAATGCTCATATTGTTTAGCTCAAGAGTATGTTAAAATGTTACTTGGCTGTAGGTGCACATTTCTTATGTAGGAGTTCAAGTATTTGCATTTGAAAAGACAAAACGAATTGCATTGTCATCATAGATCATTGCCTAGCTATTGTAGTGTTGTTTTGCAAAACATTTACATTCATTTGTGACCAATTAAAGACAAGCAAGCAAACTGAAAACTCAGAAACAACTAGTTAAGAGGTTGCAAGTGAAGTGTTTGACAAAATTCCTTCAGTAAACTTAGGCCAGATTTGAAGGGAATTTTCTAGAGTGGTTTAAGAAGTGTGAACATTGACATTTTGGTCTATTTCCTCTCCTTTAGGTGAAAAATCCTAAAGTGTTAGAAGGTCATAGTAACCAAGATCTTTGTTTTGCATTTTGGTAACTCTTACGATATTCCTTGAGAGCAAAAAATTAGATCAGAAGTAGCAAGGCATATTACACCCTCTCTATGTCTTCTTCTGTAATCTGGAAAAGTTTCTTTCAAAAATGAAATTGATTTTCTTTAACACAAGCTGCATCTAAATGAAATGAAATGTGAGTTCGTTTGGTTTAATTTCTTCATATTCCAAACCCACTCAGAGAAAATCAACGCCCACCTCTTAGAATCTCTAATTAAATTAATTTGCATCAATAAAATTGAATAAAATATGCTTTTCAAACTTCAAACCTGTTGTGTATGGATGGCAGTGCTTTTATGGCTTTCTTGCTTTCATGAATGATTTGTTTTGAAAACCTTTGAAAAATGCTGATTTGTTGATGTATGGCAGTTTGCTTGCCAAAATGAGCCCAAAAAATATGCGACAATAAGCACAAATGTGATCCTTGAGTAGAATCACCACAAATGAATATGAGAATTTTTGTCCCTAATTCCAAAAAGGTTTTCATCCTTTAGAATTTTCCAACCAAGGGTTTTCATCCTCGAGTGTTCAATTTGTTAAAATCGAATTCAATAATGACAATAATGGATATCTAAATTTGGGCACTTTCCTTTCTTATATAGGTGCCTCCATTTTGGGCCCCTTATTATCTCACTTTTCCCTCTAAGTGAAATTTAAAAAGGTACTTTTTTAGATAAAAAAAATACATAGGCCTTATAATGCTTCATTTAGACACCCCAAAAATAACACTTAAATTGCCCTTTTAAAGAAGATTGGGCCTGAATTAGAATGTTGTTATGAATTTTATTTCCCTTATCTTGTCCGATAGCCTATGGGAAATAGAAATAGGGCATGGGGCTTCATCTAATTTCTTTATTCTGTAGAAGCGGACATGACAGTCTGCCCTTCCCAGAGTTACTTGCCCTCAAGAAATTTCAAATTGGAGTGCTCAAGTGTCCTTCCACCTTCCCACGTAGCATCTTCCAAGGGGAAATTCTTCCAACACACTAGGTACTCCATGGTACTCTTGTTCTTCAACTTCTTATCTTTGATGTCAATGATGGTGTAGAGCTTCTGCTGATTTTGAACTTGTTGAAGATGATCCTTGGGTGCCCTCCACATGTATTGGATATGATTAACCAAATCACTAGCGGTCGGTACCCGGCTATTTGTAAGCACCAAATTAACAAAGTTAGAGCATCATAATTATATAGTACCATAAATGGAGACATACTTGTAGACATATGGTAGGAAATGTTGTAGTAGTATTCTTCTAGATGCAACCACTTGGCACATGCCATTTGTTGATCCGAAATGTGGCTCCTCAAGTACTCTTTGAACCATACTATCTCTGTCTATCCATTAGATTGATGGTGCTAGCTTGTGCTTGGAGTGAATTCTGTACTTGTCAATTGAAATAACTCTTGCCAAAAATTACTAAGGGATCTACTGTCTGTGTCATTCACAATACTGTTAGGTAATCCATATAACTTAATCACTTATTTGAAAAATTATGTGGCCACTTGCACAGAAATAATAAAGAAGTATGCATGATTAGTTATCTTATTTTCAACAACATGAATGCAATTATTTTTGTGTACCTTGGGGAGGCTTATGGTGAAATCCATGAGTATACCTTCTCACTTTTGATTTGGGTTAGGCAAGGAATGCAACTGGCCTGCCATATATTTTTCTTTGATTCGATGACAAATGATGGCTTCTTCCCAATGTTTGAGGACACCCTCAAACTCCCACAAGGCCAAGAGTTGCCTTATGTAACAAATGAACTCAACATACTAGTTTTGCAATGCTACTCTATGAGTTGATGTCTTCCAACAAACATCCTCTTGAATCTTCTTTAGTTTAATTAGGTTCACATCCTTTTCAAAATTATCTAAAACTAGAACTTCTAAGGAATAGACTCTCCTTATTTCTCACATAACAATGTCCACATCTAGCATCCATGTAACCACATCTAGATTCATTAAGGCCCATTTGATACATCATGGTTTCATAATCTTGCATAGAGCTGGGCACTTTCCTAGATCTTCCAAATTGGAGTAGTCACAATTCTTCCATTGATATATATATACAATTGGAGACTTGGAAAGGAAAACTTAATGATCACGGAGGTTAGACATTGGTTATTTATTTCACTGTGTTTATTTACAATTCAGAAATTCTGCACAATTGCTTTCCCTTTGATGTACTTTGTTCAATACATCTCATATGTCCATTAAATTGTCACTTAATTATGTATGTCAAATGCTTGTAAAATGACAATTTTATGACTGCTGAGAAAGTATGAATGGAAACAATTATAATAAACCTCTTAACCTATTGTATGAGAATTGTTTGACATAATACCTGTGTGTTGGTGTTTCAATTCGTGCCTTTGGTGTGCGTATTGGAAACGGACAGCTATGCACAAATAAACTGCTCTTCAAATTAGGAGGGGAAGCTCCCTCTTTTTTGGATTATGTGTAAAAAGTAAAGTAAACTAAATTCCTATCGTTTTCTCTCAGCTGAGAGCACAAAGTTTATAAAAATCTTTGCGTTGCAGCTGAGGTTTTCTCTGGTTTCGTAATCTCAACTACAACTAGGCCTAAATTTATAATGCTTCTATCTCCTCGAGTAAATTCAGAGCAAGAGGATTTAGAAGTAACGGGGAATGATTTTGGCTAACACTTAACTTAGACAAACTTGCTCTTAGAATGCATCCAGAGGCTCATTACTCTTTTAGATGTATGCTGAAATAAAGCTTTTGAAAGTATAACATCAAACGATAAACTAGATCTCAGGATTCCCTTAAAGGCTCATTGCTCTTTCGAGGTGTAGGCTGAAATAAAGATTATAAAAACAAAACATCAAACGATAAACTAGATCTCAGGATTCCCTTGAAGGCTCATTGCTCCTTTCGAGGTGTAGGCTGAAATAAAGATTATAAGAAACATCAAACGATAAACTTAATCTCCAAATTCCGTCGAAGGCTCATTGCTCTCTTGAGGTGTAGATCGAAATAAAGATTATAGAAACAACAATATTGAATGGTTTTGAGACTTTGGATCAAAGACTCATTGCACTTTTAGTTTATTTCCTCAAACTCAATCAATGAATACATGTTTGGGACAACAAATTGTAGAAAGAAGACAATCATACAAGATACGATCAGCCAAATAACACTGGACAAAGTGAACAGATATTGACTTTAGCAAAACTTGAAGGCACAAAGGCGCAGCAATTTTGTATAGTAATAACAGTTAAAATACAATGAGCAAGGTTGCTCTTATTTAGAGACAAACACAGGAGTAAGGAACCCTAAAATCCCCTTGTGTTAACAATCAGTTTTTGTCAATCAGCAAGATTTATTCCTATGTCTAAACAAAGGTAACTAACAGTTAACCGGAAAGACTACCTCAGTTAATCGATTCTAAAACTAAAACTAACTCCAACTGTACAACAGGTGTCTCCAAAGATAGACATGCATGAAAGGTGGGACAATGAGTTAACTTGGAAAATGCGTCAAGTTTAACTGCTGTTTTAAATGCTATCTTTGGAAAAGGTAGGACGTCCCAATTGGCAGTTCATTGCTCGTCAGCAACTTGAGTTCTATTCCTGGAAATATCTGCACGCTTCAACTGGCAGTTCATTGATTGGTAACCTTTGGCGAGCTCTTCTGGAGTGTGCCTCTGTTTCTTTTGCTTTTCGATTTTTCAATGGCGATTACGCTTTCAGGCTGAGTTTTGAAAGTCCTGGCGGAAGTTAGTTGATGCGCTTGTTAGCGATCTGCCAGCCTTCTTCCCAGCCGATCCTCTGCTTCGGTATTGCGTTTCAACAGCACTTTGCTTTGTTGACTTATCGGGCGACCGGCGAGGGTACGCCGGAGCTGAAAAGAGCGTTATCCATGGTGCTGGCGCAAAGCCGATGAAGAGGCATTATTTTCATCGAAAGCGGCCTTCTGACCTTAGCGTCAATCCGGGTGGAGCGGCCCCCGCACAGGAGCCCATCTCGGCCTCCCAAAGCCTTATTCTTTCAATGGAAGATTATTGCATGATGAAACCATGAAGTTGTTGATGTTATTAGCAGCATCGGGCTGCTTCTTCCAGCGATGTCCTTATTTGTAATAAATTAAATTATAGCCCCAGGCTATTTAATTTATCAAGACTCCAAGAGGCACGTCTATTGAAAAGATACATCTATTGGTTAAGGCAAACAAATAATATGAAGAGGCATGATTTTCTATCAAGGCTGACCTTGATACGAATTTGTAGAGGCGCAAATTTCAAAGAGAGCCGACTTCTTTGTTGGAAACATGATGCTTCAAGATGGCCGGCATGATGCTTTGTAGAGATGCAACCTCTCCCTCTAAATTGTATATATTTCGATAGCATATTCATTTGTAGATCATCAATTAGATTTCTATTGTTCGTCCTTCATCAAGTGCGTGCAATTCAAGTTAAGTTCGATATTATTCCTTGAAGTGAAGTACGAATCATCTAGAGGAGGAAGCGATTTCTGTAGAAGTGTATTTTGTTAGTGGTTGAGATCCATCAGTGAAATACATCATTGTGTTGCTGTATTTGCATCAGTTTGTGGTGCCTCTTATTGGCCTTCATATCGGCCTTTGTAATGGAGACTTTTGTGTTTACATATCAATATATAAGTGATATATTGTTGCTGGGTTTTTCTCCCTCAAGAGGAGGGTTTTCCCAGGGTATTTGCTGTGTTCTTATTGTCTGATTTTGAATTAAATTCTGTGCATTAAATCTGATCATAAAAACTAACAGAAGTTAGACTGCGAACACTCTGGTTGTGAGAAATGCTCATGAACTCGCTGCACACCTAAAGTTCCAATGGTATTCAACCCTCTAAACTGGCCTTGAAAGGCTATCAGATATACGAGGTATGAAACCATATGGAATTCGTGGACTTTGAGTGTCTACACCTATCAATTTGTCCAAATCAACCACTGGATTCACTTGATGCAAATCGGTGTCGAGTGTTCTCACGAAATCGTGAATCAAGACCGATTTGGTCCACAGTTCGACTTGAGAGAATTGCATATTGAAAAATTGGAAGAATGACTATGAACATGACTATACTTGAACAACTTTTTCGCAGAGGCTAAAAATAGGTTCCCTGAGAGACAATTTTTTTGAAAAGTTCTAAGACGTGGGTTTTGTTGAGAATGATTTTCTAAATGAATCCAGAATGTTAGATTTTCGAAAAAATGACTTTTTCTTGGACATGCAACAACCCCTCAGAGGTAGAGGCAACGAGGCAAATTTTTCCCAGAGAAATTCCGAGACATGGGTATTGTAGGCGCCTTTGTGCTAAGCAAACCCAAAATGTTAGTTTATGAAAAAGGTGATTTTTTCAAAAACCCTAAAAATTGGAGGTAGTGCGGTAACTTTTTCAAAAAATTCTGGCACGTGGGTTTTGTGGCCAATTCAGTGCTGAATGAACCCAGAAGGCCAGATTTGTGAAAAAATGCAGTTTGCTCGAACATGCAAGAAAACCTAAGATATAAGTAGAAGAAGTTGTGGGAAAAATTTCCAATCTCAAAGAAGCTTGAAAAAGAAGAGAACCCAAAATGCTAGAATCTGAAGGTTATGAATTGTTGCCTTTAAAAAATGATGCCTGGAGATATGAACTCTGGAAAAATGTCCTTCTGTGCAACTTGTCTTTGAAAATACGAAGAACATTGAAAACCTTCTCCGTTTGATCCTTCAAATGTTGTAGAGAAGAAAGCTTCTGTGTTTGGTGTTTGAAGTCAACCTGCAAGAATAATGAATTAGGATGCCCAAACTCTTGTTAAACAGAGTTTTGGAGGTGGAAGCATCAATTAGGGCATCCAAACCCTGATTGAAGAGTTATCTGGCATGAATGGCAGTTAACTGGAAGCATTCCCCAAATTTTGGGATGTCTTGAGGAAGAGAAAGTCTTCAAAATCTGTAACTGGGAGTTGACTTTGGACGCCACCTTGCCAGTGTTAGAATATTTTTGAAGATTTTCAAAATTTCTTTGATAAACTGCCTCCGTTTGACCCTTGATTCCGAACGCCAGATTGATCCTGAGGTTTGGCTGACAGATTCACTGCGGAGTTGGATCAACTCTGAAGAGATGTTACTGGAGGTTGCAAACCTTGAAAACGACTTTTGGTGGCTTGAATTCTTGGGCGCCTTTTTGAGATTAGGTGCTTTTTCTTGCCAGTGTTAACCAATTTTTAGATGGTTTTTAATTTCTACAATTTTGACCTCCCGTGCTTCAATCTATAGCTACTGGCGATTGATGATCCCTGTGGACTAGATGTTGAATCCATTGCGAAGCTGGAAGAATCCCAGAAAGGATGACTGAGTGTGCAAATCTTGAAAGTTGATTCTGAGGCCTCAAAAGTTTGCCCTAGTTGACAGGGATACTCTTGTTCTTTTGAGCTATAATTTTCACTTTGCAATTTTCAACGAAATGCTCCAGTTTGATCTTCGTTGCCTAATGTTTGATTGCTCCGTTGAACTTGCTGACAGTCTCATCACAAAGCTTGATTGTAGCCGAGAAGGACTTCTAGGGAGTTGTGAAACCTGAAAGCTGCATTTGATGCTCCAAAAAGTTGGGCGCCTTTCGCTAGAAGGGTGCTTTTTGCTCTATTTAGCTAATTTTTCATAGTTTTCAACTTGATTTGACTTTCAACATCTCACCCTTGATCTTCATTTGTGAGCATTTGATAGGTCCTGTGAGCTGGTTGCTGGATTCATTGCGAAGCTAGGAAGATTATGAGAAAATGTCTTGGAGAAGACAACTGCTAAAAATCACAACTGGTTGCTCAAAATGTTGGGCGCCCTTGGCCAGCAGGGGCGCTTTTGCTCTTTTGTTCATCAATTCATCCTCCGTTTCACATGCTCGTTTGATCAACAACTACTGTTGTTTCATAGGACCTTTGAGCTGGCGAATAGATTCGTCGCGAAGTTGAGCTAAAGTCGGGAAGATCATCTGGAGATAGCTAATCCAAAAACTGACTTTTGAATGGTTCAATTTTTGGGCGCCCCTAGTAGGGGCGCTTTTTCCTTGATAGATTGCCGTTTTTGGTGTTTGTTGCCTTTTATTATCTTCTGCCTTTGCCTTTGTTTGCCGATGTTTGATGAATTTGTTGAACTTGCTTGACGATCCATCGAAAAGCTAGTAGAATTCTGAAGAAGACCCCAAATACTACAAAACTTTAGAGTTGTATTAGAACTCTTGAATTCTTGGGCGCTCTTGGCTAGCAGGGGTACTTTTGGCTCCAATGTTAGTCATTTTCTGATGATTTTACTCTCCCTGTACTTCACGTTCATTGTGTTGCTTGACTGGGTTGACTGCATTGTCGACGACGCGATTGCGTTCACCATTGTGATTTCTTTCATCACTTCACGTGCACGAGCATTGAAAAGTTGACCAAGGTGTTGACTACAAAGGCATCTCCCTTGTGACAAGGCGTCCTTTTTCCAGACTTATAGTTTATTTTTTGAATTTTTCAACTTTTGAAATTCCCCTCTGTCGTTGAGCATCTTTTGCAGTAGATTCTTCTGTAGAGCGTTTGAAGCTTAGATCTTGATACCTGGTACTGGCCATCTGCCATTGATGACCTCAGAGGTCCTAGCTTTTCTCCTGTAAAAGTGAAATAGACCCACCAAAGAAAAACTGATTTTTTGATGATTCTGACTTGACTAGTGTGATCATGATGAAGAATTCACCTAACAAAATCGTTTTGAGTCATTTCTAGAAAGACCCTATTTTTAGGGTTTTTCTAAAAATAGGGGCTTGAAACCCTAATTTCAAAAATTTCAAAAATTTGCAAGTATCCTCTTGACAATAAACCCACAAAAACCCTATGCTTCGTTTGTCGTTCAAAAATTTCTAAGAATAGACAATTGCTATTTTTCAGAGACTTTGAGTTTTGTTGACTTTTGATGACAAATTTACCAGATTTTAACCATTTTTATCAAAATGCCTTAATGAAGCAAAATTTTTATTTTGGGTACAACACTGTAGCAAGTAGCAACAAAAAAATTGGGTGTTAAATCACTAGGGGTTGTAAATTTTGACGATTGATAGGTGATCTTTAGGTTTTCGAGCCTTTTGTATGCAATGGTAGGGTCTGTTTTTGCCCAAAGTGCTTTGAAAATTCAGCTACCTCTTGGATCTAGTAACCTTCACCCAACTTGAAACCCTTGTAGATCTGGCCCTATATGTCTGATTTTGACGAAACAAAAACCAATTTTGACTTTCTCCGATGCCTTGGATTCAATTGTGAGGTCCTTAAAACCCCAAATTGCACCTAGCAAATTCTTCAAGCCAAAATATGTCCCTCAGATTTGGGAAGGAGACTGCAACATTGGAACTTTGATACCATGTAGGAGTTGAATGTGAACTCTCAACACCCTAGGATCAGCTGCCAAACCAAAAAAAAATCCACAAGAGAGAAATGGCAAGTATAGCTTGCTATGATTAAGGATGCAAGATTGATTGATTGAATATGAAATGTACATAAGATGCCTTGCTTATAAAGGCAAGTTTGTGAGATAGGATTAGACAAAATCATGACATGTGTCTTAATCTTGTACAATGAGACAAATACCTCAATAGTTATTAAATGACTTAGGACACAAGTATTAAATGCCATGATAAGATAAGATCACATGACAACTAAGACTTCTAGAAAGATTCCTAGGACCTAAGTAAACTTAACATGTAAATAGGACCTACTAGGTAAACTAGTTAGGTAAAACACCTAATTCACATGAACACCCCTCCTTAAGTGCAACTTAGGGAGTAGATTATTATGCAAATGATGCAAAGATGGTGAATATGGGTCCCGACAACTAGGCCATGTTAGGTACCCATTTACAAATGATGATCTCTCAACCAAAAAGTAAGCATTTCATCAAACAAATGAAGATGTGGGAAATAAATTTACTCGATTATGTGAACCTCATGAAGATTTGTTGCATGATATAACTTGTTGGTTTGTAAGTTTGGGATTAGCATATAATCTTCATTTTAACAATTTGTAATAGCTACAACACCTCCAAATATGAACTATAGCTTCTCCATGTTGATTGGAATCTTGACATGAAGAAAATTAGCATTATTGACAAATTAAATTACCACGTTGAAGGAGTATCCGAGTATGACTCTAAAAACTAAACCAAAAGCTATTATGATCAGAAACAAAAATCTAGGGTTTTCTATAGTAGACTATACAAACAACAAATAATGCAAAGTTTAGTCAATACAAGGTCATGTCTACGATTAAATGTAGATTGGCGATTGGAGTATTGGGCAATTAGCACCCAATAAACATTAACAACAATCCCCTTAAAGTGTTCAATCATATTTGATTGAATATGTCTAGCAAAGGCAAGTATGACACCCACAATCCTCATAAAATATGCTACAACCCAGTATGGATAGTTAAAAGAGAAAATAACCTCACGAAATGGGGCTATCATGGCTGGAAAAGGTTGTTAGAGAATAGGCAACCAAGTCTTGGAGAAATACAACCTAACAAAGGAGTATGGACTGTAGAGTATGACTATCCTTTCTAATTGGTATGGCCCAACATAAAGTTGAACCCCATGAACTCTCTCATTATGTAATCATCTTAATTTTATATAAATGCATCTCACTTTTATCTTTTTTACATGTCTAGGGTTTGCCCACTTTGGCATCTCCCTAGTTAGAATTTCTTATTATTTTAGCCTTTTATCATTAACTACTGTTTTGGTTGGTGGAGTTTCTTATAGCAGTCCTTGAAAATTGTGTTTTTGTTTCCTGTTGATCTACTTTGATCGCTGGGGAACACTAATATGATGTTTTTTAATCCAATTTTCTTTGCAATTTCTTAGTACTCTTTCAAATATTGAATCACTGTAGAAAGTTATTCTTCGCGACATTATCACTTGTAAGCTATCTAGGAGTGCTCTTTGACAAACATTATCTATAATTTGCAATAAACTGATTTCTATGTTCCTATTCAACATGCCACACACTTTCTTTTGTTAAGTTGCAAGCTTCTATATACATTTTTACTTTTTCTAAGTAGTTTCACTCTAGTTATTTGTGTGATTGGTTCAGGTGTTTATATCATATGGAAAGAAGTCAAATGGCGAGCTTCTACTTGCATGTGGATTTGTTCCAGAGGAGGGCACTAATGCAGATGATTCAGTGGCACTACCATTAGCAATTGATAAAAGTGACATTTGCTATGATCAGAAGTTGGAACTTCTGCAGAAGCATGGTTTGTCAACGTAAGGATTTGAAGTTATTACTATTGGTCCTCTATGTGGAAAGACTAAACAGAAAGTATCTATTCTCCATCACCCATTACTTCTTTGTTATTCTTTCAAACTTGCGGAAGCAATCATACATGCTTGGTTTGCTTTGATATCAGTATATCACCCCTGGATCAAATTGTACACATCTTGCTTACAAATATGGTAGGGTATTAGCTTGAACCCATATTTGCACCATGTCATTCATATGCTCAAAGTAAATGATGTTCGAGTGTAGTATGATAGCCATAAATATGGCAGGATATCAGTCTGACTCTGAACCTTTATTTGCACAATGTCGTATGTAAGTTCAAAGTAGATGATGTTGAATAATACTGTGATCATGACTCCTCCTCCTTAGCAGAATAATTCCTTGCTTGAAAGCTGTGGTGGTTGTTGCCAATACTTGTGGTGAAGCTTCTTAGAGAGATAATTCTAAAAAGCTTTGGTTATTTTCTCTTGCGCTCTTCTCATCCTCAGCGTAACTATCAAAAGTCTATTTCTTATTGATTTTGAACTTTATTCCTTAGACAGAAAGCATTAAAACCGCATGTCAAATAGAGTGGGAAATAGTGAAGATCTGTATCTAGTTTTCCATTTATAGGAAGGGTAGTTTCAGTAGTGAATCAAATCCATGCCATATAAGCTTTACAAGGATAACCACCTAATCAATGTGGAGTCCATGCTTCATACTTGCCTTTTTGACCCGTTCCAAAGAAATTGAGTGATATATTTCTTAGGTCAGTGTCATCCTTGTTTTTCTCCTATTTCCTATATAATATTAATTATCAATTTGTGCACCACAATCATGTATCAAATTTTCAGGACTAAGGCATGCTTGCTGGTATAGGACAATTTGTTATTAATAGATGAAGTGCCACTTCAGAGCAATTGACTAGTTTTCAAATAAGACAAATCCTTTGTTATTAATAGGTGGCGATACTTTAAAAAAGTCATAACCCTTCAATATAAGACAAATCTCCCATAAATATCAGTCCAGTGCCTAAAATAGAGAGGTCTTAAATAATGAAAGATTCAATAGTTATTAATAGAGGAGGTGGAACCCCGTTTTAGAAAACCTAAGTGTTTAAAAAGCCTTCAAACACTCACAGCAGGTCACAACATTAAACAACAATAGACATTAATATATGTAGAGTTTTAACAACAGAAATCTAAAACTACAGCAGATTTATTTGTTTTCTGCAGTATTTTGTGTAACATCCCTTTGCTGGAATATTCATCAAACTCTACAATTTTTTGTGTATTTTCTGATTTGTGCAATACATGATAATAAACAATACTGAATAGCAAAATGTAATACCCAAATTTAATACTAAAATAATGCAATATCAAGATTATCTATAAATGCTGGACACCATCATCATTACCAAAAATAATCATTGAGACTCCATGCAAATAGCTGCTTATTGCTAACATATTATTGCAATAGCAAATATCAGCAAAAAGCCAAAAGTCCATAAATTCTGAATATTATTAATGGTAGCATGAAATCTAAAAAGACCACTCATGAATATGCTGTACAATTGTATCGAGGAGAGGCTATTGATAAACCCAATGACAATTCTTGATAAAACAGTGGCTAGAACAAATGCTTCATACAGCCTAGAAAAGATGGTACAGCAACCCTTTTGATTGTACAAGAGCCTACAATATTGACTTTGTCTGTTGTGATGGATGTTGATGTGGTATGACAGTTTTAAAGATACATGACATGCCTTAACAGTTTCTCAATACTACAATTTGAATATAGAAAGGTACGGCAAGAACAAGCATTGCCAAAATAGATATGTAATGTACCTAACTGGACAATTCTAGAAAATAGATGAATATGCAACTGAAATTAATGATTGAATGCCAAATGTTGAAATCAAACCCTCCAGCAATTATGCATTGTAGACCTTGCAAACTCAACCATACAATGATCTTAACCCTCAATACAATACTGACAGCAGATCTAGCATGTGGATGAGGAATTACAAGAAGTAAGATTCTAATTTGAGTATGAAAACATCAATTGGAAACCTAAGAACAACAATGGCCTTTTTTATGGTTTTTGGAATTCAACTTTTGGTATATTTTTGCATTATCAAATTCCATACAAATTGATCATCTAACTAATCCTTAATGTTGCTGATCCTCTTTAATATATTCATAATATATCAGTAATCAATGTTTGATTAGTGTTGGCATTTCAATTAGCACCTCTGGAGTGCTTATTGGAAACAGTTAGCTATTGCAAGTTATTAGTGTTTGCTTCTTCGAATTGGGAGGGGAAGATCCCTCTTGTTGCTGATTTTTGCGTAAATGAAAGGAATAAAGTAAACTACTATCCTATCCTTTTCTACTCAGCAGTAGGACACAAGGGAACGCAATGCGCCCTAGCTAAGCTTTTCTCTGGTTTCGGCAGATCTTAACTATGACTAAACTAGCTTTTAATCTATCCTATCTCCTCAAGATTAACAGAGCATGAGGGCATAGGAGTGGGAATGGATGGTTCGATCACTTGGTCGAATTAATCTCCTAGGATGCATCTGAAGGCTTTGAACTCCCAAATCCGTACTGAAATCAAATCCACACAAGTAATCCTTAGAGTAATTTATATCTCAGGATTCCCAAGGAGGTACCAAGACCTTTCCGAGGTGTAGGCTGAAAAGTAAATCACGAGAAACAACAAAGGGACGATAATCTAATTTCCTAAATTCCCAAGGAGGCACCAAGGCCTTTTCGAGGTGTAGATTGAAAACATATTATTGGATACAACAAACAATGATAAAACTTTGAGACTTTAGATCAAAGGCATGGTAACTCCTGATTTATTTTCTCAATATTCCACCAAAGATTACACGTTCGGAGAGCAACTTGGGTCAAGAAACTATGACACATGAGGCAATCAAACCAAGAACACATGAACAAAGATTGGACACACCTATCTGAGTAGAGAGAGCACAAGCTGTACTTGGTGCTTAACTACAAAAAATATGATCCAAGAACATATATTAAGGGAACAATATGAAGGAAAAGTTGCTTAGCGTTTTGCTGCCGTGAAGTAAAGTTACAAAATAATGAGCCCAAGGCTCTTATTTATACAACTCAAAGGAGTAGGAAACCCTAAAATATCCTTGAGTTAACAATCAGTTCTTGCCACTCAGCAAGATTTATTCCCAAGTCTAAAAGTAGGTGAGCAAACAGTTAACTGGAAAACTACTTTAGTTAACTGAAACTAAACAAAGAGTCAACTGGAAAACTACTTCGGTTGACTGAAACTAAACTAAAGGTGAACTTTATTACAAAATTTCCTCCAAAATAGACATCCACGTTTAGTGGAGATCTGAGATCCACAAATCATGTAAGCCAAATTAGACATCCTCAATGCGTGGGATTTGACATGCGTGATCTATGGGACCTGGAGTTAACTTGGAAAGGGGCATCAAGTTAACTTCAGTCACATTTAATGCCTTTCTGGAGGGTAGGACGTCCTTCTTGGGGTGCTTTACACCTCATCACCACTGGTCAACAGTGCCTCTATCCATTTGTTGACCTCCTCAGCCTCTGGGCAATTAATGCTCCTCAAGATGATCACGTGGCGTTTTAGCATTTCTTCACTTGGCACAAGCTACTGCTGATAGTCTATGTACTTGGCAGCTGCGTCATCTAACTTGGCAAACATGGCTGCCACTTTGGCCAACTTGCAACCATTGCATCATCGAGGAATGTGCTGTGGATGACATCCCGGAATTGATTCTGCACTGTACCTAGCTCAATGTACTCTCGTCCCTCGTGCTGATATTGTATGTGAGGGGGGGATATTACCAATGTTCTTGCGAAGTTGATAATTCCTGTGACAACCCGTCGGTAGTCAATCAGTTCTACAGAATTGGCATCATAGGCTTTCACCTTGTATGCCAGCTGTTCTTTCCAAGCAAAAAGATGTTGCTTGTTCTCTTCAATGGAGACTGATTGACACGCCAATTGCAAGTTTGCAATTGTGATTTCATCGCTTGGCCTCTTCTTTGCTGTCTTTTGCTCCGACTGTTGAATCTTTGCGCGGAGTCCATGTGCTCTATCCCTCAACTGGTATAGTGTTACGACCCAATTCTGCGTAAATTAAAAACTTTCCAATTCTCACTTTCAACATGTAAAAGCAACATCTAACAAAGATAATTCAATAAAATTTCTTCCTTTCTTTATTGATAAACACGTACAAGTTACAATATGTTTCTTTGCAAATATAAATCAGAGTTAAAAGACAGTTACATACATAGCTCGTAAGCTTTTGCACAAATAGAAGTAAGAAGGTCCAGGAGTCCGTCCTTTCAAATCTTGGTACATCGGGCCGCCGTGGAGGAGAAACATCACTTCTTCCCAACCACGGACTTATAATGCGGTCCCCGCACGATCATTTTGCAATGAACGCCCTCCCTTCGAAGAAGAGATTGGTAGGGTATCCTTTAACGATTACCAACTGAGCATAGTGTTGTCCTACTCAACTAGAACCTTGCTCACAATCTCGATCTAGTACTCGGATCACAATGAACTGACAGTGTAGTCTCAACTATCTCACATCTAGGTGGATGTTGTACCTTTCACTACTTTGGCCAAAGTATTCTCATTCAGTACTTCGAATGAAGGTCATCTATCATAAACACTACTCAGGGCCGATTTGACTTAAGGCTTCCTTACTCTACGCATAGGTTTGTCCTTCAATGGGTGAATCCGTCATCCCAGACATCCTACAATCATACGAACCTACTAGAAATGAAAACAGTGTTCAAGAGTCTTGTACCAATTCCTCCTAACTAGGAATTCTTTATCCTAGGAGTACTAAACTTGTCTCAGTTATCCTAATAACTTAAGCTAAAAGACTTCACTTGATTCTGCCATCATTTCGATCCTAGTAGATATAAAAAGTACGTCTACGTATTCTCCATATATAGAGATCATACACAACATGCAAAAGTCATTCAAAATGCAATAATTCCCTCCCTTTTAACTTTTTCCATTATTTCTTTTAATGTAAGATAAGTAAATTAATCCTCTAAGCTCTTTACTCATATATTCCCTTTTCACAATCCATTAAACATTGAATCCCTATATACTTCTCATATGAAGTTCATACCTAGTTTACACTTGAACGCAAGCACACACTTATGATATTGGGTATGGACTTCAGAAAACATGTATAGCTATTCCTCAAGGTAATTTACTTACATGGTGCAACATAGAACCATTCCTTGTATATTTTAACTGAAGTTTTGAACTTATTGCAATTCCCTAATTATGCACATTCAGCATTTTACTTTTTTTTTTGTTATTTATCAAGAAATATGCTCTATAATATGAAGGATGAAACAACATGCCTGGTATATGCCTTCCCCTTTATGGGATGACCTTGAATGGGTTTGCAGCTCCTCAGACCTCGAACAAAAGACTTCAAAAGCTTCCTCAGAACTTAATCCCTTACTACAGCCGATAAGTAATCTCAATTTCTTACTGTGAACTCAGAAGTGATGAATATAACAATAGGAGTTGTCTCTCAGCAATTGGTGAAATATGCTTTTATGAAATAAGAAAAGCTTCTCTCAGCAGTTTTAAACTTATTCACAAATGATGAACTCAATTCTCTCACAAATGATGAACTCAACTCCAAATTCCTACTCAACTGTAATGCACAACTAACACACTCTGAACTCAAAATGTTTTAATTCACTGTGACTGGCAATTTGCTGGTAATAATTCACTGTATTTGTCAAACTCAGCAATGCAGTAAACTCAAGTATAATGAATTGGACATGGAATAAAATTACTAAACTCAGATTGCTCCAAAAGGTGTGTTCACAATGAATGGAAGGGCGTCATTATATAGGGCCGAATTGAAACAGTTTTCCACTTAAGAAGGCATGCTCATTGACAGCAAAGTGCCCAGAAATGGTCAAAATGATAGATGGCGGATTCTTTAAACCCTTAGTCATCAGATTGGAGGTGATTCGACCTTCTTTCAAGCCAGCAAACGAATAATTTTTCGATTCTCACATGGCGGATTGACAGGTCATGGCGTTTTCCAGATTTTTAGGTTATTTTGAAATAAATGTTTTGAAAAATTCGTTCCAGGAATGAGGTCGAGCCTGCTATACTTCCACGTTGCATTACCTTTGCCAGAGGAGCCGCGTTTGATTCATTATACCCTGCCCATGTGCTTCAAGTGCGTTTTTCTTCCTGCGCGCGATTTCAAACGCGTTTTCCTTCTTGCGCGTGGCTTTTCACGCGATTTTCCTGTTTCTTTCTCTTTAAAAATATTTCAAATGTTTTAGCTTTACATTATGATGTATTTTCTATTCCAAATATTTAACTCTCAATATTTCGATTTCCCATTTTAAATCAAATATTTCCTTTGTAATATTCACGAGTTTTGATGCGTATCAATAAAAACATAGTATTTGATACTTCCTTCATATTTAAATATTTTTAAAGTAGTAATTTATAACTCAACGTAAAAATCGTTTTATAAATTTACCAAGGTATTTTAAATTTATATAATCCACATTTCAATATTATTTATTTATATATTTTATCACATATATATTTCAATTAAGTGTAATATTTTATATATATAAATATATATATTTTCCGACATTACATCGTGATGTATATATATATATATATAATATTACCTTAATATTAATATATATATATTTAAATATATAACTATATACCACATTTACATAGGTATTTATGTATTTATGTATATATATATATTCATAATATAATCACATTATTAATATATACATTAATACATAGATATTTATGTAATTTTGCTAGGCAGTATTATTAAATATTATCTCCACTACAGATATCAGACGGAATGTGTACACATATACACTTGTATATGCGTATGTATAGATGTATGTGCCTAATTAATCAAAACACATAATATTCACATAATTCATACTTGGATCATGGTTTGGAAAGTCTGACGTCTAAACAATCTCATCCCTAAAGCATAAAGAAGTGAATTCAGAATCCTTATAGTCAATACACAAGCCTATGGATGACTTACCGTTGCCTCGACAAACAAACTTGGCTTACTCATTCAATAGTATGTGTGTGTATGCTCAATTTGGTAATCGTTACTGTTTACCCGACCAAGTTCCTCCCCGAATGATGTCTCTCCTCTGTCCGGAGGTACAGTCTTCATACCTGCATATCACGACATGACACCGGCAATCATATGCTCATAACAAGGTAAAAACATCTCACAAGTTAGATTAACATTATTCCATAACTATATGCAACATTTAATCAAAACTAAATCATTTAGAAGTAACAATCAAATGAAACCATCATTTAAACAGGACTCATTTATTTAATAACGAGATCAACCATGTTTTATTCATCATCAAGATTCAAACAGTACAATCAATTGCCCTATACAATAGTAGCTATAATATCGGGATGTAACATATAGCTCCGCCAGTATACATCGTCCTCTAATGATAAATTCCTCCACTTGATCTCTCAAGTGTTTTCCATATGGAATCAACTGATGATGGTTTCGCTCCGTGGGAAGATCTAGCAATTCTTGCGGCAAAACTGAGACGTTCGGGGTGCCGTGCATTAGGCTAGAAATGTACATTCTCAATTGTTGATTTTCAGCCTTTAAGGCTGCTTTGTCCTTTCCATCCTTAGCCATCCTCTTTTGGATGCTCACTGAGGCAATTCCGAGAAGGTCTGCCTCCACCTGACGGGTGGTCTTTCCGAGGATGAGCTTGGTCAATGAGAAGTCCTCAATCTCCTCCTCATGTATGTTTCTGTCCTCAGGTGGGGCAACAGTCTCTATGATGAACTCATTCTCTGCATTCCTTTCCACATGTACTTGCTTCTTCAATCTCTTTTCCGGCATGTCTTGTGGGACATGCTCGAACTCTGTGAAGTCAAGCTGGTAGGATGGCCTTTCCCTCTTCCTTCCTAGGAAACCCTCAAGCCAGATAGAATCCCGACTAGCCTCGTTGGAAGGAGGAATGTTGGGCCCCTGAATGCCCTATGAATGAGACTATGCTTTAGTGATGTCTCTTGGTGGAGAGTCCAAGTCGATGGTGACTTGTGATTGCTGTGATGGTGGTGAAGTAGGTGGCTCTGTCTCTATAACAGGCACCATTTCTGCTGCTGCTGCTTCCATCATGGGCTCTGTATCTGCAATGATTATCTCAATCACTGGCTTAGTTGCAGCAGTTTCTGCTGTCTCAGGAATTTTTGTGGCTGTCTCCACATAACTCTTGCGGTCTTCCCCTTGTGTGTCTTGACATCTGCATCCCTTTGGGAGGATTGCTCCACTGCTTCTGTCTGGGCTTCTTTGTTGAAGTCGAAGGTAGTCTAGATTGAACTGGTGGCGGCTCTGTTCGGGGAAGTACTACCTTCCTCGTCTTCTTGCTGTGTACGTAGAGTTGACTGCTTCTGACAACTCTACTCATTCTCTCCTCTATAGATGTATTTTCTTTCGCATACCAATCCACTTTTCCGAGTGGTTGTGAGTTCACTTGATCCACGAAGAACGAGGGGAGAATGACTTCCTCTTCATCATCAGATAGGCCCTCAATGTCTTCTGACATAAAGTCAACAATTTGTGAGAGCCTAAACTGGCTATAGTTCCTTCTTCGTACCTCAAACTCATCATCACAATTGACCCAATAATCCTCCATAGAAGATTCGTGTGATGAGCGTTGCTCAAGATGCGTTGCATAAAGGCCTCTGGGATCATACAACCTTCTCTCAATGAGGTATTTGAGATTGAATCTCATCGTTTCTTGGCTCATTAATTTGGCATCAGCTGCTGCTTTAGACCTATAGAGTCCCATCTGAATGGGAAAGTTCACAGCTGGCTTCTTCTTCAGGCATAGGTGAGTGTGAACTTCGGCCAACTGCCTTAGGAACTCCATGAACACCACCTTATTTGAAGGGCGGCGTGGCATCATGGCGGGGTGACCATTCTAGCCATACACGAATATGTAGGTGAAGGTGGGGAATTGCATAAACCAATCCGCTTAGTCCACTAGTGCCTCCTTGGCTGCTGGTGATATACGCACATGCATCTCATGGTCGAGGTCTCTTATAGTGTGCATAATGAAAAGGTCGTTTATCCGTTTGAAATGTCGTTCTGCTTGAGTAAACTCAAGACGCGGAAAGTATTCATGGACCTTCTGCACACCTAAGGTCCCCATAGTGTTTAGTGTCCTTAACTCGCCTTGGAAGGTAATCAGGTATACCAGATAGGAACACATGTGGAACCTATGAGCCTCTAAAAACTCGGTAATTTTTTGGTGGAGTGTGTCACTGATCAGGGTGGCCTAGTCGTAATGTTCTCTTTTGCTGATAATCTTTGCAATGATATAGTACATCCACGACTGAACTGATAACCCTCTTCTTGTCCAGTGATCCTACTCAGTAGAGTGATCAACACTGCATACTCGTCCCAGAATTCTCCTCGTCCAACCAATTTGAGCAAGTTAGCCTTTTTCACCTTCAACCATTGTTCTACCATTTTTTGCAAACACTTGTCCTTTGATGCTTCGAATGCCTTTTCGCATTCTTTCACCGATATGACCACATTGGTAGGGCATGGTGGAATAGCGAAACATTTTTCAATGTCCTTTGGTTTCAAGCTGCAGATCAACCTCCCATCCACTGATCGGATTTCTCTCTGTTGGCATAACAACTAGCACCTTTGGAGTAAGAGTTGGTACGGACAGCTATGCACACTGCGTAATGAGTGCTCTTCAAATTAGGAGGGGAAGCTCCCTCGTAGTGCTGGAATGCATGGAAAAGAAAAGTAATCTAAGTCCTATCTTTTTGTTCTCAGCTGGAAGAGGCACAAGGTTAAGAAAACCAAGAACGTTGCAGCTAAGGATTTTCTGGTTTCGCAGATCATTAACTACAACTAAGCTATCTACTTTAAATCTATCCAATTTCCTCAAGAAAACAGAGCATGAGGAAATGGAGCAGGGTTTGACTATTAGACGATAAACGTGTATAGATTCTCAACTTGAAGGCAAGGTGGCACATCTATCAGCTCAATCTAGACAAGTTTATTGGTAACAACATCACACGATAAACTGGATACGGATTCTCTACTTGAAGGCAAGGTGGCGCATCTATTATCTCAATCCGAATTAGTTTATTGTCCACGACAACACACGATAACCAAGTACAGATTCTCTACTTGAAGGCAAGGTGGCGCGACTATTATCTCAATCGAACAAGTTTATTAGGCACAAAACAGATTTATCTAAACTATGGGAAGAATTTACCATGACAATCGCATGAAACCCTATGTGGCATAACAATTGATCATAATAGTAAAGACTCACAAAACAGATTTATCATTACAATCGCATGAAACCCTATGTGGCATAACAATTGATCATAATGGTAAAGATGCACAAAACAAAAAGAATTCACCATTATAATTGCATGAAACCCTATGTGGCATAACAATTCATCATAATAGTAAAAACACATGAACGATACAAAAAGAGCAATATTGAGGGCAAGGTAGGCGAACATATATTTCTCTCGCAAAAGTTAATTACAAATGAGCAAAAGCTCTTATTTATATACATCAAGGTGTAGGGAACCCTAAAATCACCTTGAGTCAACTACGATCTTGCAATGCATGCAAGATTTATTGCTAAGCCCTAATAAAAACCATACGCTTAAGCGGAAAGCTACCATCGCTTAACCAAAACATCTAATCTAAAAATGGACAATGTGCAAGCATGCACGTCCTTATTGAAAGCGAGTTAACTGGAACACTACCATCAGTTAACGAAAAATCCTAAATGAAACTCCAAGTGTGTAAGGCTAATCTCAGAATAGATATGCATGAGACAAGACAGCGAGTTAACTTGAGAAAGTAACGCCAAGTTTAACTCCTGTGTGTAATGTCTATCCTGAGAGGTGGGAACTGAAGTTTACTGTCCGTGATCTCGAGCAACCAATCCCTCAACGAGATTGTTAACTGCATCAACATCTGAAGGTCGTCACAATTCACTACTTGTTAGCAACTTGAGCAATCTTGGCAATCTTTGCACACTCAAACTAGCATTTCACTGACTTATAACTTTTGGCGGCTCCGTAATTGAAGTGATGGCCACTATCTCTTCTGCAGCTTGATGCTTCTGACGCTTTGGCATGACGAAACTGTGAGGTTTGACTGCGCACACTTTGTTTGTGAGAAATGCAAACGAACTTGCTGCCAACCCTCTGAAAACACTTGATACAAATCGATCTCAGCTTTTCTGACGAAATCATGAATTAAGACCGATTTGGTCTTGAATTCAGTCTGTGTGTTGCATTCTGAAAAACTCGCTGTTGATTGTGAACACGGCTATATTCTAACAGCTTTTCTGGAAAGCTAAAAATAGCCTACTGAAGCTAAAAATAGCCTATCGAAGAGCAATTTTCACGGAAAATTCTGAGATATGGGTTTTGTCCAGAAAAAGATTCTAAGACAACCCAGAATGTCAGAAATTGCAAAAAATTGACTTCTACTCGACCATGCAAGGAATTTTCAGTTGAGAAAATTAGAGCCTCGAGAACGATGCTCTGGAGTAAATTTTCCTGAAAAATTTTGGCACATGGGTTTTCTTGAGGAAGCTATTCTGAATCAACCCAGATGATTTGTTTTGCCAAAAGTCGCCAATTCTTCAAACATGCGAAAGAATTTAAGACGAGAAATAGAAGAATTTAAGACAGAAGAAAGAAGTTTTTAGTGTTCTGCTTCTGCTAAAATCGCCATCTTGTCTGAAGTCTACTGATAATTCTGACTTGTACCTACAAAGAAAGTGTTTTTGATGTCTTCGCCAATGATTGTTGATGAAGAATTTGCCTTTGGTTTGCAAGAATTTGCCTTTGCTTGAAAACCACAAATTTTCCTTGAATTTGCGCCTTTGTTCTGAAAACCACGAATTTGCCTTGAAGATATGCCTTTGCCTTGAAGAAATACAAATTTTACTTTGAAGATATGAACTTCTCTTAAGAAAAATGAATTTCTCTTTAGCTTTGTGAATAATAAATGAAGATGGCGCCATGTTTAAATAAGAAGAAATTCGCATCATCTTGTGAACTGCAAGATTTAAAACCCTGACTGAAATAGATGCCTTCTGATTGAACCCTTCTCAGTTTCACTACCACTGACTCGGAGTTCAAAAATAAATAATAATAAAATATTAATCATGCATAGCAAAGGCGCCAAAAATAGAACAGCGCCATTTAGTGCTAAAATGCAATAATAAATATTAAATATTATCAAACTTCAGTTGACAATTTGGATGAAGCTTTAAGATTCACCGGCGAACTTCACTGATTCCGAAAAGTCATTGTTTGAGCTCATAGGCATCCATTTGCTCAAGATATTCCACTTTTTATTAACTTCCTATTTTGTAGCTGACGGCAAAGTCACGACTGGCCAACTTCAACATTGATTTTTGAGTGACCGGGAGATGCTGGGACTGAGCTGGAGAATTCATCGGAAAGCCTACTGAACAAGGAAGAAATGTCTGCTGGGAGACACTACTGCAAAATCCATCATTTAATACCCTGAAAAATTAGGTGCCCCTGATTAAATTCATTTACGGGTTCCAGACTTAAACCATTTTCCTAAACTGCCATCTGACACTTCAAACGGCCACTGACGGCGAACGGCGAACCTTGCTGACAAGAAATGAAGCTCACTGCGTGCCTGGAGACATTCTGCATCCAACGGATATACGCACGACATCTGAAAGCTGTGTTAAGGGCCTCAAAAGTAAAAGCGCCCTTGGCTCTTAGTGACACTGATGTCATTTTGACGAAAGTTGAACCTTCACCCAAGTACCCTACTTTGTCCTCTGATATTTGGAGCTGGGATAACCCGATTCGAACATTATCTGTTTTAACGGACAGCCAGAAGGGCCCACAAGAGAAGTCTCTGGAGGTGACGAAGCAAGAAAACTGCTTCTAAGACCTCAAAAATGTCAGTGCGTATTTTATTTAAAATATCCGCTCTAGACTTAGCCATTTTCCGGATGTCTTCACTCTTCAGCATTTTGCCAAAGACCTCGCACGTACGAGCGTCTGCCAAATCTCGAAGGCTGACGGCTAGGCTCGTTGAATAGGTAAAGTAATTATGCTCGAAAGCCGTGAAGACTTTGAACGCGAACGACCTCATCTGACAGGCCTAAAGGCTAGGCGCCTCTGGACTATAGAAATACACTGCAAATTTTATGTTGGTCCGCTCGTGAAATTACGTGCTTGGTAAAACCTCGGCCACGATCACCTGGAATGTCGGATTGATAGGCAGGATGATGCATTGCGGAGCTAGGCTAGAGTGGTACTGATGTCAGGAAGACCTCATTTACAAATTTTGGCATCTTAAGGCTCATTTAAACCAGCGCCCCTGAGCTATAATTGCACTAGGAACACAACAAAGAAGCTCTGAAGTGTGAAATGTCCAATATAAGCCCATCTTCAGACGACTGCTGCCGGAGTTTTGAGACTCGGATGACTGCGTTTGATATCTCGTTGGACGAGCAGACTAGTTGTGAATAGATTAACTGTATCAACTATCAGAAATACCAGAATTGACCCCCTCTTTAAGATGGGCACCCTCAGGCTAGAGTTGCGCTTTTGCCTGAAAAAGACAAATTTCTCATATCTGGAACTTTGGGAATTTCAACTTTTGTCGCTGTTTGCCGGAACTGCAGGTCTCGGAAAGCTTTGCTGGATAGCTCATCGGATAGCCAGACCAATTCTGAAGAAATTGACTGTATGCTTGAGCACTTTCCTCAAAATCTTGACCTTCAAAAAGCTGGGCGCCCCTGGGCTATAGTTGCGCTTTCTTGCTTTTTCCCTGAGAAATCTTCATATATTAACCACTGAAAACTCCGTCGCGATCACTGGAATGACCGTGTGCAACATGAAATGCCGCCGTGAGACGCTCCTCCATTATGAAAAGCTCCATTTTGAGTCTCTGCTTCAGGCTCTGATCAATAAAACTGACTTTGACTGACAAAATATTGACAAAAACTCCATGCTTGATATTGCCCAAAACTGCATTTTACCTCATTTTAGCAAAGTTTAGACTCTTTTATGCAAAATGCCTTGATGAAGCAAAAAAAATTTGGTTTGGGTACAACACTCTCGTGGTAGGATTGTAATGCTTAATGCAAGCAATTACAAGCTCCACATTCTATAATGTGATGGGGATTGACGCGACTTGAAGCAATCCGGTTTCTTCTATGTTTTGCAGCGTGATTTGGTTCATGCCCTCCAAATCTTCTGAATCGACCATTGGGTTCACTTGATGCAAGTCTGTGTTAGTCGTTTTTAGGAAATCATGCTACAAGGCCGTTTTGGTCTTTTATTGTACCTAAGAGTATTGCATCCTGAAAAACTTAAAGATCAATTGTGCACACGATCCTGTTTTGAAAATTTCCAAAAACCCCTAAAAATAGTGCCTGTCGAGAAGTATTTTTCCGGAAAAAATCTGGCACATGGGTTTTGTTCGTGCTTCAATGCTGAACAAACCCAGTTCCTCATATTTTTGATTGAGACTTTTTCCGAAAAACCCACAAAAATAGGGGCAACAAGTTTGCTGTTTTTGGAAAATTTGACGAGATGGGTTTTACTGGAAAATTATGCTGATCATACCCAATTGGTCAGATTTGAAGTAGCCTGCTGTTTTCTGTGACATGCAAGAAATTTAAGATAGAAGAGAGGAAGTAGACAAGAGGTAGATTGGAAGTTATTAGTTGCCTCCTTGTAAAAATCTGTCCCTGGATGCAACCTCTGAGAAGAAACCCCTTTGTTCCACTGATCTTCGAAAAATAACAAAGAACGATCAAAAGCCCTTGTCAGATCTTCAAAAGACGTCCTTGAGAGCAAATTGTTGTTTTGATCTTCAACCTGCAAAAGAAATAATGAAAAGGGATGCCTAGAGTTGATATATAATGATTCAAGTCTGAATCCTTCAAGTTTGGGCACCAACTCATGTTTTAAGCTTGATTTAGCTTGATCTGGAGTTCTAAAAGTTGGTGTCCATTGATTGTGGGATGATTTGGCCACTTTGCCTCCAAAATATCTAAACTCCAGTCAACAAATTCACCTTTGACCTTTTAGGCGTCCTCCTTGAGCGTTGAACACTTTTTTTATCATTTTCTATACTGAAGTGCCTTTGTTCGATCCTTGCTCTCGGTCGTTCAGTTCATCTTTATCAGTTTCTAGTGGATTTGTTGTTGAGATGGAACCTTCCTGAAGATGTATGCCTAGGAGTCATCAATTCAGAAACTTGAGTTTGAGGCTCCAAATTCAAGGGCGCCTTTCTTTAGTAGGGGCAATTTTAGCCCTGACTTGGTCAATTTTCCATGAGTGTTCTTCGTTTTCACCATTTTAGACCCTTCGTGCCTCAATCTGATATCACTGTCGACCGACGAATTTGATGATCTTGCTTGGGTGACCAGTTCAGTCCTGGAAAGCATGATTGGTATCTCAGCTCTTGAAGGTCTGTTTGGGTCCTTCAAATCCAAGGGCGCCCCTGGCCAACAGGGGCGCTTTTGACTTGTTGACTGATTATATTCATGCTGTAAAATGCCATAGTTTGATCTCCATCATCAGATGATTGATTTTTCAGTTGCCTTTGTTGATGGTTTCGTTGTTGAAATCAATCAAAGTGGAGGTGGTCATCTTGGAGGTCACTGGGCAAATAGACTGCATTTGCATGCCTCAAAGACTGGGCATGTTTCTTCAATAGGGGCACTTTTCCCTTGGTACTTGTTCTTTTTTTCATTTTATTCATTCAGTCTTCACCTTTGGTGTTTTTTGCTTGATCTCAGCCTCTAATTGTTTGACAGGTCCTGTGAACGTGCTGTTGGATTGGTCGCAAAGCTGGAAGATAGCTAAACAAATGCCTTGTATAGAGCAATTGTTGATAACTTCATCAGGTGCCTTGAAATGAAGGGCACCCCTGGCCAGCAGGGGCACTTTTGCCTTGAAGCTCACTGATTTATCTTTTATTTTGCATGTTCTTGCTTTGCAGCGTCTCCATACTTTGTTGATGTTTGCTGGTGATCTATGAATCAGATGGTCTCGCTTGACAATGCGTTGAATAGCCAACAAGAATATGAAGAAGACGACTGCTTCTGATGGATCTGATGACTGCATTTGGCGTTTGAGATCACAGGGCGCCTTTTTTCAACAGGGGCGCTTTTTGACCCTTGACTGCATTTTCTCCTTGGTAGCAAGGCGTGGTTTTCCTGAGTTAGCCTAATTTTGGCATTTTTTAGTTTTGAAAATCTCCTCCATCAAATATCATCTTTTTTATCCGTTTCTGCCATGGTTTCATCGTTGAAACTTTTGAAGCTTAGCTTTTAGCACTTGGTACTGGTAAATCTGCCATTAATGGCTGCGAAGCTCCTAACTCTGTTCCTGAAAAATAGAAATAGACCCACAAGAGTAAAACATGCTTTTTTATGATTCTGACTTGACTAGTGTGATTGTGAAGTCGATTAATCCTATCAAAATCATTTTCAATCATTTCTAGGAGGGTCCTATTTTTAGGGGTTTCACTAAAAATAGGGGCATGAAACCCCTAATTTTCAATTTTTTCAGAATTTTATACATATGTTGACAGAAACCCAGAAAAACCTCATGTTTTGTTTGACCTAAAACATACTTTTGACGTCATTTTTAGATGATTTAGCTTAATTTAAGCAGAATGCCAAAAATTTATTTTGGGTACAACATTAGGCTTTGTTTGGTGACCATGTTGGATACCTACGGCATAGGAGAACCGAGAATCTCAAGTTTCGTAGACTAGTACTCTTATTAGTTGGGTAATGGAGTCAGGACTTATTTCCTAATACACCTAATAATTAGAGTTCACCTATTTATTGGGGCTCACCTATTTATTCACCTACAACAAGACTACCTAAGAAATCACCTAAAACACGACGATACTTTTATGGAATGGGGAAACACATAACAACATAACATTAAAGAAAAGAAAAATATTTACAAAGTACTCACCCTATCTTCAAAGGGACGAAATGTTTCAAGTACTGCTCGTTGTAGGGCAGTGGGAAGAGCCTTCTGTCTGAATGTGAGAGAATGTAGGAATTCTCTCTTGCAATATCATGTATCAGGAATGGCCCCGACCAAAGGGAGTCAAATTTTCTGTGCATTCCCTTTGGTTCATGTCTCTTGTCCCGTAGTAGGACCTTGTCTCCGATCTCAAAGTCTTGTTGCCGAGCCTTCTTGTCGAAGATCTTCACTCACTCTTGGTGTTGAGTGATTTTATCAACTATCTCCACCCTCTCCTCTTGAAGTTTCATCAGGCACAAGATACGTTTCTCAATGGGATCTCTGAATTCCTCATCTTCTATTGTGGATGCCAGCTTTAAAGCGAACAACTCTAGAGTGATGGGCAATATAGCTTATGTGTCGTACAGGATAGTGAAGGGTGAAGTGCCGATAGCTCTCTTTGGCGTGATCCTATCAGCCCAAAGAGCGTCGTACAACTTTTTTGTGCCAAGCTCATTGATTGGAATCAACCATCTTGCGCACAATCGTGACTATGTTCTTATTAGACGACTCGGCTTGTCCGTTGCCTTGTGGATAGTAATCTAAAGAGTGGGACAATGTGATGCCATAGTCGAAATAGAATTATACTAACTCCTCTGACGAGAAGCTTGTAGCACTGTTGGTCATGATCTTTCTTGGTACTCCAAAGCGTGTAATGATGTTCTCTTTGAGGCATTTACACACTACTTCGGAAGTAGCTTGCTTTGTAGGGATTGCCTCAACCCATTTAGTGAAGTAATCTGTTGCCGTAAGGACGTAGACATGTCCCTTACTGGAATGTGGGTTGATGGGTCCTACAAAGTCTATGCCCCATTGCTGAAATGGAGTGTCTATCACCACCGACCTTAGTGGAAGGGCTGACAGCTTGAGTTTACCAACAAATCGTTGGCACAATTTGCATCTGTGCACCGAGTCATATGCGTCGTGGAACAAAGTTGGCCAAAAGAACAATGCTCGCAGGATTTTGAATGTAGTAACCCTTGATGAGAAGTGGCCACCGCATGCTTGGTTATGAAATGCTTCCAAGAACCGCCGTTGTTGGTCCTTACCGATGCATAGTAGGAACGTTCCATCAAGTCCACACTTGTATAGAACATTTCCTCTAAGCACATTGCTCTATGCTTGTAGTTTCAGAGTTCTCTGCTGCTTACCCAAGTGTGTTGGGCATTCCCCGTAGGTCAAGAAGTACCACAATTTTGTGTACCATTCTTGTGCAAATTCAACTAGTAAGACCATTGGAAGGTCTTCTTCCATTTTTGTTCCTGGGATACCATTAGCAGCTTGGTGCTTTAGATCACCATCTTCAGCCATGAGCTGACATAGACCTCTCTCCCGCACGAGCTTGGTACACTTGATATCCAAGTCGTATTCCTGGACTCTTGCGATCTAGTTGCCTCTTTTGGTGCCCATCTCCTATTGGGTAAGGACACTCTTGATCGCGGGGTCTGTAATGTATACAGTGGTGTGGGAGTTTAGGATGTAGAATATGAAGTTCTTGATTGCCTTCACAACTGCATACACATTTTTCTCTATCTAGGAGTACCGAGACTCGCTATCCTTGAAGCTACTGCTCATGAAAGCGATCGGTGATTCAGTCTCCTCATTCAACTTCTGCGTCGGTATAGCGGAGAGAGTATGTTCCAACGTGTAACAATAAAGAATGAACCTTTATCGAAATTGGGTTGAATCAACACTGGCGCTTTATTGATGGCTTCCTTTATTTTCTCGAACGCCTCCCTTCTTCAGTCCATTTGAAGGCGGTTGTCTTCTTCATCATTGCTGAGATGTCTTTAGTCAACTCCGAGAAGTCGGGTACAAATCTTCGTATGAAGTTAACTTTGCCGAAGGAGTGTACCCTAGTTTTATTTGTAGGGAGAGTTAGGTCCTTGATTGCATCAACCTGATTAGGGTCTATCCAAGTTCCTTCCTTGGAGATGATGTGGCCTACCAACTTGCCTTCTGTCACCGCAAAGATAGAATTTTTTGGATTCAATGATATATGGTGATACCTGCACCTCTTGAACACTTTCACTAAGTGTTGAAAATGATCTTGCTGCTTCTTTGAGAATGCGGTAAGGTCGTCAAGATAGACGGCTATCGGTTTGTCCTTTAAGTCGCCAAACGCCAAGTCCATGGCTCGCTGAAAAGTAGCTTTGGCGTTGATGAGGCTGAAAGGCATCCTCTCGTAGGCGAACGTTCCCCAAGGGGTGGTGAATGCCGTTTTGAGTTGATCTTCTTCAGCCACTGCAATCTGGTTGTAGCCAGAAAAGCCATCAAGTAATGACAGCATCATGATAGGAAAAGGATAATTATCCTTAAGCGACGATTGGTTCAGATTCCTGAAATCTACGCGATCTGGATTTCTCCATTCTTCTTGCACACAGGAACAATGTTCGACACCCAGGTAGAATAGAGGATCGGGAATATGATCTTCGCATCCACCATCTTTTTTACCTCCGCGTAGATTGTGTCTTGGACACGCGGGTTGTAGTGTCTTTGCTTCTGCTTGAAAGGTTTGACATCAGACTTTAGTGGAATTGTATGAGACAATTCCTTTGGCTTGAATGCTTTCAGATCTTCATAGGACCATTGGAAGACATCTCGATATTGCTTGAATAGGGAGATGAAGCTGTTGCTTTCCACTGCAGTGCAACATTTTGCCTAAGTTGACAAGCCGAGGCTTATCTTCTGTACCAATGTTGACTTGTTGGTAATCAACTGATGTCTTGTTGGTTGATTCCTTTGATCTTGGACATGTCTGTCATGTCTATCAAATATATCCTCCAAGGATACTAAACCCTTGGGGATATTGTTGCCCTTTAATTGTATGATGCCCGATTCCGTTGCTTCAGAGTCTTTTGCTATGGATTCTTTGAAGGGAGAAGCACTACCATCAAAGAATAAATCTTCGTAGTCATCCGCTACACAGAGGAACTCTTCAATTTGATCATCTTCATTGAAGACTTTCCAGTTGTCACAATTATTAGGGACAGCCGGCCTGTACACGAGCTCAATAGAAAAGACATTCTGACGGAAGTTAGAATTTGGCATGAAAAGAGCTGCCGATACTGCAAGGGCATCCGCTCTGCTATTGTGTTCCCGCGGAATGAACTTGATGTTAAATGCTTCGAACCAGTCGATTGGATTCCACACCCTTAGTCTTTAAGATCGAAGGCGGCTTTTCTTCACTTGGTAACGATCTCTGACCTGTTGCACGATCAGTTCTGCGTCACCTTCGACTTGGAGGAATTTAATACCCATATCCCTTGCATTTTTTAGGCCTAATAGAAGTGCCTTGTATTCTGTAGTGTTGTTTGTGTTATCAAATTGCAAGCGATAAGCAAATGGGTACAACGTTCCTTTGGGAGAAGTGATGACTACTCCTGCTCCCGAGCTTGCTGTTGAGAAAATCCCATCAAATTGCATTGTCCACATTCTTGAATCTTCATTCAATGTTTGTGTGGCGTATGCAAAAATTTTCTCTTGTTCTGTTGCTTCAGAAAGCATGGCATATGCCGGGACCCGTGTGTTGATATAACACTTGAGCTTGGGGGTCTTGAGATTTCACCACCGTGAATCTTGACTTAGCCTCTGGTTCCACTTTGAAGCTACCTTTCTTAAGTGGGATTGTCGCGTATGACCAATCTAGTTGAATCTCGCCTCCGAGATCCTTGCAGAAGCTTCTGCTCAGGAGCATCCCATAACCAATTGGAATGTTAGCTACGAGGATGGTCATCATGATCTTCTTCTCTGGGCAGGACGCCAATCTTACCTGAGCATCCTTCAATTGGCCTACCAATGGCATTGGTTTTGACTCAAGTGAATAAAACTTGTTGTGAGTTTCCGTGCATGATAGCCCCAATGAGTTCATGGTCTGTGAAGGCATGACGTTGTTTGATGCCCCTGAGTCAATTATGCAGTTGTTGAGTTTGTATCGTCCCATATACAAAGATATGTAGAAGGGTTTTGGCTTTTCTCCTGCTGGTATGAAAGATTCTAGCAACATGGGCTGAATTACAGCCGGCTTTTGGACTACCTTGAGAATCTGATCCAGCTGATCGAGATGGTCCTGGAGATACTCCAGCTGTGAGATATGTACCTTTGTCTTCATCATAGACGTCACAATGTCAAAATTCGCTGAAGGCGGATCTTGAGTATTTGATGTGACGTTCTCGTGTGTAGACTTGGGATTAGAAGTGGAAGCTTCTTTTCCCTTTTCATTTGATTTCTGTCTTTCCTCTTCTTTCTGTGCTTTGAAGTGCTGAGCACGTGTGAACACAAGTGTCAAGATATTCTCGTGGTTGATAGCTAGAGAGTACTAACGGTAGTCTTCTTCTTCTTGATTTTCGGATTCTCTGTGAAAGTACCCCGCTGCGTAGTGACCATCGAAGTTGTCCATTTGTGGTGAGACAACGTTCGCATTTGAAGGTACAGAACTTGTGCTTTGAGTTTGATCTTTGGCATATCCCATGATCTGATTCATCGTTTGATTCTCAGGGCATGTGGATCTGGTGTGTTCGTCTGAATCATGGAAACAGCAGAACACATTAGATTTTTCAGCTTCTGCCTGTCTTGGTGGAGGTCTTGAAAATCTAAGCTTAAAGTTGTTGAAAGGTTGGAAATTATTCCTCTTCGGCTGATACGGCTGTTGAGGCTGGTACTGCTGTTGAGGCCGGTACTATTGTTGTTGATACGACGGTGGTGTGGGCAGTGCTTTCTGCCCTTGGTTAGGTGACTGCCTCTTGAGAATTGTCACCTCATTTGCTATCTTTTGTAGCAGTGGATCTGCTGATGCTTGGACCAGCGGTCTTATAACATCGTTCTTCATCTTTCCTGTGGTGATCATGTGATCCTCGAGCTTGATAGCTTTTTCTTGTGCGACTAGCAAGTCCTCTTCGTGGCTTCCTTTTATGAAAAAGGCTATTTCTTAGGGAAGGGCGTTGATGAAGCTGCTCATCAGAATCTCGTCTGATGGATTGAGAGTGTGAGAAAGACGTGTAACGAGGTGGTTAAACCTCGCTACGAACTCCCTCGTCGGTTCTGTGGACTCCATCTTAGAGTTTGATAACTGGGCAAACAGCTGATGGCTGTCTTCGAGAGATTTGAATCTTGCTAAGAACTTTTCACTCATCTCCTCCCAGTTTCTGATGATACCTGGTTGTAAGTGATTGAACCAATCGGCAACATTTGCCTCAAGAGTTTCGACAAAGAGTCGAATGGCGATATCTTCATGTGGTACAGACAGAACATAACAAGTCGTTGTGAACACTGAAATATGCTCATCGGGGTGTCGAGCCCCATCACCGTAGAATCTTGGGAAGTGCTTCCGTGATCCCTTGGGAAGTTCATGGTGACCTTATAGGGCCAATGGACCTATGTCATTACCCCATCGCAATGGGGCAGGATGTCTCACATTCCTTGCATTTCGGCGATTGCCGAACAAATTGTTTCCATTGCTGTTGTTGTTATTGCCATTGTTGTTGTTACCATTATTACAGCCATTGCCGTTATTGATGTTAACGTTGTTGGCCATTGCTTGAGCAGGAGGTTCTTGCTGTGGTTCTTCTAGAAAGTGTTCATGAACCTCTTGGTAGATTTGCTTTGTGTTGGATACTTCTTCGACGTCTTGTTGAAAAAGAGGATTGTTCCTCCTCCTTGTATATACTTGGTGAGCCAGGATGCTTACTGCCATGTAGGAGGTGGTAATATTGGCCTCTCGGCTGCAAGATCAGCCTTCATTTCTTCCTCGTCCAGAGTAATGGTTGCGGATCTCCACTGAGCAGGTGATGTATTCTTTTCAAAGATAAAGATTCGTAGAGTGCTGATGATGTCCGATTGCTCTCCTTCAATGTATGTAAGATCTGGTTGGAGAGTTGCTGGAGCAAGATTAGGTTGTTCTACTGGGGCCCAAGGACGCTAGATAGTCATTTTTGTGACATAAAGCATTAGCTTTTTCTTGAAGTTTTGCGCCTCGTTGCCCCATAGTGGGCGCCAAAAAACTGTTGGCGTTTTAATTAGCACCTCTGGAGTGCTTATTGGAACGATTAGCTATTGCAAGTTATTAGTTATTGGAATGATTAACTATTCACCGTGGATGATATTAAACAGGGAATAAGGAAGTTAGCAAGTGGGAAAGCGTAGGACATAGATGGGATACAGGCTGAATTTTTAAAGTGGGGGATTGAAACTCTTGCTCCTTACTGTTGACGTGGTTTTTGAGACCGCACCAACACAGAATAAAGTCTCCCAACGGACGCTCTATCCTCTCTTGAACAAAGTATTCAGCATGCTAAGATTGCGAGTAAGATCATGCTTTCAACTCCAAGGTTCCTTAGGTGCGAATAGGCCAGTTTGGCTTGATGTGATATTGCTGGTATTTTCAAGGGGACTTACACAATTGTTCGACGGCTAACAACAAACAGCAGACAAAGGGGTTTCGTGTAATTCAAATGATTTGGCAGGTGAGCGCAAGTTTCCTAATTCTAATCGGAAATGAACTGAATTAAAAGGGGTTTAGGGCCTAAGAAACTAACATTCTATTCTAAATGCAGGATATGTGGAGCTTTGTTTCAATAGACTTCAACCGGATTTCACCTAGCCTCCGTCGGACAGCCTCAGTAAAATCGGTGCAATCTTCAAGGGAAACAGCGAAAGATGTTCAAGTTATAATTTAACATACATACACCATCGAGCGACGCATATAAGTATGTAAACCACAACCGAAGTTAAACACAAAATAATCTCCAGTCGACCACACAAGGCGAACTTATCATCAACAAGCCGCTAGTGGTATGGAATAAAGCGAAGCTATCTCAATAAAACACTACACACCAAAGTAAGCTACTTGCATGAGATTGAGCTACTTGGATACGAAAGGAAGAAGAGACCTTGCTAGCAATTCATGACAAGACGAATTCCATCATCAATGAAAAGATCTATTATCATAAAATGTGTTACACAACAATCCCCTCAAAAGTTTTCAAAGGGAAAACTTTCTCTCTTCTCCAAATTATGCAAAAATGCTCTACAATGCTACACTACTAACTCTAATACTAATACTCTCTCAATGTCTACTATCTACTATTCCAATGTCTAATCTAATGAGATACAAATGAGGGGGACTCCCCCTTTATATAGCTAGCCAAGTCCCAAAAGACGGCTAGGGTTACAATCAATACAGTGGCTAGAATCATGCCACCTCAGCCCTAAACAATATTGCCCTAAAAACCGCCACAAAGGAGAGGGGTAATAAATGCGCCATAATGTCCACCATCATCCTTCTAGAAGATTCCATTTGTAGACGCGTTCACACTGTTCTCGATCTTCTTCCTTGGCGTTGTTCTTTGATTTCTTCCACTTGAGGGTCTTCATCTTCGTTACTTGAGTTATACTAAGTCTCAACACTTAGCCATTTTCTTGCAAATTTTCCTCCTTTGAGATTGAAACTCATCTTCATCGTGCTTCCACTTCAAGTCATCGTGCTCTGGCCTCAACATTTCTCCTGCAAAACAAGCAAGGAGAGGGGTATTAGAATACTTCATGATATAAAATGTTGTACCCAAACCAAATTTTTTGCTTCATCAAGGCATTTTGCATTAAAAAGTCTAAACCTTGCTAAAATGTTGTAAAATACAGTTTTGGGCAATATCAAGCATGGAGTTTTTGTCAATAATTTGTCAGTCAAAGTCAGTTATATTGGTCAAACCTGAAGCAGAGACTCAAAATGAAGATTTTCACGATGGAGGAGCATCTCATGACGGCATTTCATATTGCAGACGGTCATTTCAATGATCGACAGTTTTCATGATCAAATCATGGAGATTTTCGTAGAGAAAACCCTCAAAGTGCAAGTATAGCTCAGGGGTGCCCAGTTTTTTGGAGGTCAAGATCTTGTCTGAAGTGCTCAAGCATCTAGTCAATCTCTTCAGAATCAGCCTGGCTATCCGTCGAGCTATCCAGCGAGGCGTTCCGAGACTCACAGCTCCAGTTATTCACGACAGAAGTTAAAATCCCTAAATTTTAGGAGATGGAAATTTTGCTCTTTTCAGGCAAAAGCGCGCCTCTAGCCTGAGGGCGCCCATTTCAAGGCAGGGGTAAAACTCGACAGTTTCAATGCCGAAGACAGTCAACTCATTCACAGCTAGTCTGCTTATCCGACGAGATATCAAGTGCAGTCATCCGAATCTCAGATTCCAAGCGGCAGTCATCCAAAAATCAGCTTTAAATGGAGTTTTCACGTTTTCGAGCTTCTCCGTTTTTGCCCAGTGCAAGTACAAGCCAGGGGCGCTGGCTTAAAGGACCCTCCAGATGCCAGAATTTGTAGACGGAATCTTCATGACATCAGTAGTATTCTAGTCCAGCTCCGCGATGCATCATTCAGCTTGTCGATCCGACGTTCCTGGTGGTCGTGGCGGAGATTTTACCAAGCACGTAATTTTACGGGCGGAACCAACAAATGGTTTTCAGTGCATTTTTATGGTCTTAAGGCGCCTAGCCTTTAGACTGGTCAGATGAGCCTGTTCGCGTTCGAAGTCTTCACGACTATTGAGCGTTATCAATTTATCTATCCAACGAGCATAGCCGTCAGCCTTCAGCATTTGGCAGTCGCTCGTGCGTGCGAGGTCTTTGGTGTCATATTTCAAGGTGAAAACGTCCGAAAAATGGCTAAGTCTGGGAGCGGTAAACATATTAAAAATACGCACTGGAGAATTTGAGGTCTTAGAAGCAGTTTTCTTACCTCGTTACCTCCAGTGACTTCTCTTGAGGGCCCTCCTGGCTGTCCGTTAAAACAGATAACGCTTAAATCGGGTCATCCCAGCTCCAGATATCAGCTGTCAAAGTAGGGTATTTTGACGACGTTTGATTTTCGTTGAAATGTCCAAAGTGCAACCTTGAGTCAGGGGCGCTTTTCTTTTTGAGGCCCTTAACACAGCTTTCAGTTGTCGTGTGAGCAGTCATCGGATGCGGAATATCTCCAGTCATGCCATGAGCTTCGTCTCGTATCAGCAGGGTTCACCATTCACCGTCAGCAGCCGTTTGAAGCGTCAGATGGCAGTTTAGGAAAATGGCTAAGTCTGGAACCCGTAAAGCGATTTAATCAGGTGCGCCTAATTTTTCAAGGGGTTAAATGATGGATTTTGCAGTTATGTCTCCCAGCAGACATTTCTTCCTTGTTCAGTAGGCTTTCCGATGAATTCTCAGATCAGTCTCAGCATCACTCAGTCATCCGGGAATCAGTGTCAAAGTTGGCCAGTCGCGACAGTGCTGTCAGCTATAAAATAGGAAGTTAATAAAAAGTGTAATATCTTGAGCAAATGAACGCCTATGTGCTCAAAGGATGACTTTTCAGAATCGTTGAAGTCTCACGATGAATCTCAGAGCTTCAACCAGTTTGTCAACTGAAGTTCAGAATATGTCTATTTATGGATGGCATTTTCTATTTTTGGCGCCATTGCATGATAATAAAGATTTTATTATTATTTTCAAAATTTGAACTTCAGACAGTGGCAGTCGAACTGAAAGGCAACCAATCAGAGATCTTCTATTCTTGTCAGGGTTTTAAATTCTTGCAGTTGCTCAATTGGTGCGAATTTCTTCTTATTCAAGTATGGCGTCATCATTTGTTATTCACAGAGCTTTCAATAAAATTCGTATTTTTCAAAGAGAAAATTCAATCTCTAAGAGAAATTCGCAATTTTCAAAGCTAATTCATATTTTCAAAAGAAATCGAATTTTGTTAATTTTCAAAGCAAATTTCAAGAGAAGTTCGTATTTCTTCAAGAAGAGAAGGCGCGCATCTTTAAGGATATTCATAGTTTCAAGCAAATTCGCAAATTCTTCAGATAATCAAAGGCGTATTTCAAATTCTCAAAGGTGTATTCATTCAAATAGCAAATTCGCAAATTCCTCCAGAGTTCAAAGGCGAATTATTAAATTCAAGATAAATTTGTATTTTCTCAAGATAATTTCAAAGGAAATTCGAATTTCTTCAACAAAGGCGCAAATTTCAAGAGGAAAAATTCATGGTTTTCAGAACAAAGGCGAATTCTTCCAATTCAAAGGCAAATTCTTCATCAACAATCATTGGCGAAGACATCAAAACATTTTCTTTGCAGGTGCAAGTCAAAATTATCAACAAACTTCAGACAAGATGGCGATTTTAGCAGAAGCAGAGCACTGAAAACTTCTTTCTTCTGTCTTAAATTCTTCTATTTCTCGTCTTAAATTCTTTCGCATGTTTGAAGAATTGGCAACTTTTGGCAAAACAAATCATCTGGGTTAATTCAGAATAGCTTCCTCGAGAAAACCCATGTGCCAGAATTTTTCAGGAAAATTTACTCTAGAACATCAGTTCTCGAGGCTCTAATTTTCTCAACTGAAAATTCCTTGCATGGTCGAGTAGAAGTTAAATTTTCGTAAATCTGACATTATGGGTTGTCTTAGAATCTTCTTCTGGACAAAACCCATATCTCAGATTTTCGCCGAAAATAACTCTTCGAAGGGCTATTTTTAGCCTCAGCAAGCTATTTTTAGTTTTCCAGGCGAATAATATAGCCGTGTTCACAAATAATAAAGAAGCCTTTTCAGAGAACAAAGACACAGATGGATTCACACTAAATTATTTATCCATGACTTCATCGTAAAAGTCGAGACCGACTGTACTGTCGCTAAGATAGTCACATCACTTCAGCCACGGAGCCAAAGCTAGTGGCAAGTCAAGAAATGCTAGTTTGAGGTGCAAAGATTGCCAAGAGATTGCTCAAGGTTAATTACCTTCAGATGTTGATGCATTGATGTTTCATGGAGGGATTGTCGTTCTTGAGATCGGCTTAATTAGTAGACTTTCTCACCCTCTCGTGGATAGAGCATTATACATGGAGAGTTAACTTATGCTACTCCTTTCAAGTTAACCGGGTCGCCCCACCTCATGCATGTCTATTCGGTATTCATCTGGCCTTTACTTGGCTTTTAGGGTTTTCGTTAATCACAGTAGTCTCCGCTAACTTGCTTCACTACACGGTATGCTCGCACAATTGTCCATTTTTAGATTAATGTTTCAGCCAAAACCTAGGTAGTTTCGCTGGATCGTAGAGTAGTTTGCCAATTAGGGGTTTCATGATTGCTGGTTGTATGTATCAACAATCAGATAACACAAGGTGATTTTAGGGTTCCCCACACCTTGATGTATATAAATAAGAGCTTACGCTCATTTGTAAATAACTTTTGCTTGAGAGAGGAATATATGCTGTGCCCACCTTGCCCTCAATATTACTCTTTTTCGTATTTGTTCATGTGTCTTCAATATTGCAATTGCTTGTTATACCACCTAGGGTTTCGAAAGATTGTGATGCTGAATTCTTTCCATAGATTAGATATCTGTTTGAACATCTTTATCATTGAAATCAATTGTTATACCACCTAGGGTTCCAAAAGATTGAAGTGATAAGGCTGTTTTGTGTTAATTTATCATTGTGATCAATCGTTATACCACTTAGGGTTTCGAGAAGTTGCAGCGGTAAATCTGTTTTGTGAATCTTTATCGATATAGTTGAAGGTTATACCACATAGGGTTTCACGAGATTATAAAGATAAAGGCTGTTTTGTGAAGGCTTTGCTGATTCGATTAAGTGTTATACCACCTAGGGTTTCATAAGATCGCCTTAGTAAATTCTTAAATCTGTTGTGCTCAATAAGCTGGTTTAGATTGAGATGATAGTTGTGCCCACCTTGCCTTCAAGTAGAGAGTCTAACCCGCTTATCGCCGAGCAATATCCTCGCCCATTTCATGCTCGCTTTCGGAGGAAAACTGATAGATTTAGTGAAGATGAATAGTTACATCAACTGCGAAACTAGAAAATCCTTAGCTTAACGTTTTTGGTTTTCTTAACCTTGTGCCTCTTCCACCGGTAGAACAAAGAGACTGATTACTTTTCTTTCTATGGACCAGCACAACCTAGGAGCTCTCCTAATTCCAAAGTGAGCAATCACCAGGTAGTGTACATAGCCGGCCCTCGTACAAACCTCGCACTCCGTAGGGTTAGATTTACGCCAACATAAACTTAACTCACTTACCTGATTTTCATGCTTTGATCTCCAAGCGTTCATCGCCAACTTTGTGTTCAAGTTCATGCCTTAGATAAACTTCATCTTTGGGAAATTCATTTCACCTGCTGGAGCTCCGACAACCTTGGTTTTATCTACCGCCCAAGAAAACCATTCTTCACGAAGATTTGCCAACCATCTAGGCGCTCCTTCAAATCCATCGCCCTGGAGAATTTTCAATTGAAACACATTTTCTTCATTTTGCCTAAGAAAATTTCCTTTTCAAGCTTCTTAGAAAACTCATCAACTTCTGGTGCCACTTAAAATCTTCTGTATCCTGTAATCACAAGTCGTGGAAGACCTTAAATCAACTCCTCATCGACATAATTCTATACCCGTAAGAAAATTTTCCCGTAACGCGCCTTTCAATCCATGGGTGCCCAACGAACGGGTTCATTTAATTTTCTTGAATTTTGAACCTTAGAAAATATTCTTTCATCAAATTTATTCTCGTTCTTCGATCCCCTCCGAGAATTTTGCTCTGACTTGGAAAATTTTAGTCAATCCCAGGAGTCAGACCTTCTCGACTACCTCGTGCATCAAAAATCTATCACCTCCTGCGGACTTAGGCATTTTTCTAAGGGGAAAAATATTTTGTGCCTTAGAAATTTTTGAAATCATCTCTTTGGAAAATTTTGCCTTAAAATTTTTTATATCCAGCTCGATCCACTTTGCCTGTGAAAATACCAACTTCACTTAGAAAATTTTATTCACAGAGATGCCTGGCACATTTTATTTTCTAGCCACCACTTCATATTTAACTTCACACTTGAAAAAATATTTTTGGAGCTCCAATGCCTTAGAGGAAATTTTATCACTTTGCGCCTTGCCAACAACTTGTATTTCACCACGCCTAGCATATTAAACCTCTCCTCTTTTACACTTGCCAGAAGACTCCACTTCCAATGCCTTAGAGGAATATTTCATCACCCTTCTTATACTTTATTTCACTTTGCCACCCTTGGCGCATAGCATTTGGAGAATAATATTACCACGCCTAGCACTTTATTTCATACTTCACCTGCCTAAGAAAAATTTTCCAACATCCACCACCTTGGCGTACTTAGCACATTTCACCACCTTTATTTTTAACGCCTTAACTCTTTTGTTTCACCATTCTCACCTTACATCTTGGCGCATTCAACACTCAGAAGAGGATGGGCGCATTCTAGGCATGTAGGAGGATGAAAGTTCCTTTGACTCTTTGACTTTCTTGCTAAACATGGGCGCATTTCTTATGTTGAAGAGGATGGGCGCATATTGCATGGGGTGGAGGATGAAAGTTCCAACGTTTTTCTCAAGTGACTCCTCAACTTCCAACTTTTGTCCTCATGTGGCCCCGTTTGGGCGCATTTTGCCATGGGGGAAGGATAAACCTTGTTGACTCCTTTGACTTTGCATGGGCGCATGTGTGAGAGAGAAGAATGAAACCCCAACGCCTTGGCATGTGACTCTTCGGCTTCCATTTTTTTTGTCTTCACTTGCATGCATTTGGGCGCATTTTGGCCCTTGAGGAGGATAAGAATCGTTGACTTCTTTGACCAGCTTGTGACTTGGGCGCATTTCACCATAGGAGGAGGATAAACTCATACTTAAAAAAATTTTATGCCTCCTTACTAGCTGGGCGCATTTCCTTATGCCTGCTGGATGAAGTCCCAGACTTAGACAAATTTTCATCATCTTTCGCCAGCTTACGTGCATGCTATTTATAGTAAGTCCTCTCAATTTTGCACTTCTGAAGCTCGGAATGACTTGAAATTTTGAACGTAGCATCCTCATAGCTTCATTGTCCTGTCTACACTGCCATTTTTAGCTGACCTGCTATTTTTAGCATGTTTCTGAAGGTGGTTTACTATAAATAGTAACCTCATGTTTCTGATAGCTCCACTGCTTCGATTGACTTGAAATTTTAATGAGGCGCTCCTCACCACGTGACCTGACTGCTGACACTGACGCATGCACCTGATTTACTATTTTTAGCTAGTTTCCAACCTGACTTACTATAAATAGTAAGTGCTCCGTTTGACTTGAAATTTCACCAGCAGATAGCCTGAAGAACGCTGATCGCGGTGGTTTACACCGGATTTTGAAGATTCTGAGTTTTTACGCCTATTTTTAGGTCCCGAAGCTGGAAACCCTAATTTGCTTTGCATGCATACCAAATGATCTCTGTTTGCCTTCATTTTTGTGGCACTGCGATCGGCTCGTGATTCTGAACTGCTGGGAGGCGGCTGCCGGGACACACCTGCTAAAAATAGCAAGTTCCTTACTGAGTGAGAATCTTCGTTTGCATGTCACACCATCGTGAAGCTCTCGAAAAACCCATCAGGAATCACCTAACATGGAAAAGAAACCTCGACATGCAAACCCTAAAAATAGCCTCGGAAGGCTGAATCCTGAAAGTGGTCATCTCGTCTTGCATGTTATATCATCGCGAAGGTCTCGAAAAACCCAGAAGGAATATGCCAACATGCAAAGAAAAACTCTGCATCTGGACCCTAAAATTCGTCCCGGAAGCCGGACTGCTAAAAATAGTAAATTGTCCGTTTTTGCTCAAATTTAACCTGTGAGTAGCTTGATATGCTCTGAATGCCGTGTGACTGTCGGAATCTCAAAAATGTTGACGAATCGCCTGTAATCTCACACTTACTAAAAATAGTAAGTACCTCGGAATCTGATAAATTTTTGCTGAGAGCCTACTGGAAGCATACTGACAAGAACGTTAAGCTCAAGTTTCAAGTTATTCACCTCGTTTGACTTCAAATTGGCTGGAAAGACTCAAACCCTAATTTCAGACTTGGCCAAATTCATGTTGAAGCTTGCAGACGGGAACGTCCCCAGGAAGCAGACCATAGAAAAGAGACAGACGGAGAGAGAGAGAGAGACAAAAATCAAAGCCAAAATGACCAGAATGGAGCAAAAATTAGGGGTCCCCATCTTAAATGGGGCGATGTGTGAAAAGGTCACAACACTTACATAACAAGAATTTTCAACAATGTCAATCAGGAAGACTTTCCTTTGGAGTGGACTACCAGTGTGGTCATTCCTTTGTTTAAAAGTGGGGATATCAATAACCCATCTAACTACCGCACAATTATGGTTAATCCTATCTTTGGCAAGCTCTTTGGGAGCATGGTTGAGCATAGGATCAGCAACTGGGCAGAAAATGAGGGCAAAAGGGCAAAGGGGCAGGCAGGCTTTAGATCTTGGCACTCTACCATTGATCACTGCATAACCCTTAGACACTTAATTGAGAAAATTTGGGACAGCCAGGGTGAGGAAGCTTATTGCTGTTTCATTGACTTCAAGAAAGCATTTGACACGGTGCCTAGGGACAAACTTTGGAATAGGATGGAAGAATTAGGCATTCCGAATGTGTATAGAGTAGCTGTTCACAGGTTATATGAGAAGGTTAATGCTAAAATCAGAACAAGTGAGGGTATGTCAGAGTGTTTTGGCAGCGACATAGGAGTTAAGCAGGGCTGCCCCTTATCTCCCACACTTTTTGGGCTTTACATTGATAAGTTGGAAGCTTGGTTAAGCAAGGATGGAGGGGACAGTATTCAATTGGCAGGTTATGTAGTGAAATTACTTCTATATGTTGATGATCTTATTTTGATTTCAAAAACAGCTCATGGGTTAAGAGAACATTTGAAAGCTCTAGAACACTTTTGTCAGGAAGTGGGGATGCAAGTGAACACCACCAAAACCAAAATCATGATTTTCTCTTTGAATAGAAAAGAAAAACAGCATATCTTTCTTTTTGAAGGTAGTCCGCTTGATATAGTGAAAGAATACAAGTATCTTGGGATTGATTTTCACCATAAGCTCAGCTGGGAGACTTGTAGAGCAAAAAGGATACAAGGAGGTTGGAAAGCCTCTTTCCTGCTGCAAAACAGATGTAGGAAAGCAGAACTTTGGGATTGGAAAACCAAGAAAACTCTTTTTGGTTTACTCGTCACGCCTGTTGTGCTTTACGGGTGTGAAGTGTGGGGAAGCAATATGTCAAAGTGTAGCTGGAGACAAATTGAAAGAATCCAAAAACACTTAATAACAAGCAATCTCAAAGTTAAGGCCACGGTCCCATATGAAATTCTTTTAGCTGAAGCGGGGGCTTTTCCCTTGGAGGCATCAGCGATAACTCAGTTGATAAGTTATCTAAAAAAGATTGAAAACATGGACAGCCACCGGTGGCCCAAAGCATGTATGGAGGAGGCGCTAAACTGTAGAAAGAAAACCTGGATGAAGCAGAACAACAAATGGTTGAACAAGTGGGACATCAATTTACAGGAGTGTCCTAGCACCAATAGTGAAATAAAAAATTACGTGAAGGAAAAATTTAGGACTGCCATGTGGTCAAATCAGATTGGGCGAAAAAAGGCATACTACGTCAAAGAGTTTAACCCGACAAAGGATCATGGTGCAAAAATGTATTTAGGGGCTGCTATTAAAGGGAAAGCAAGGGTGTTAGTTGCACAGCTGAGGACGGGATTGCATCATCTTAGATGTGAGACCGGTAGATGGAAGTCTCCTAAGGAAACATGGGAAGAAAGAACCTGCATTTTCTGCAATAAGGGGGTGGTTGAGACGGAGCGACACTTCTTCATGGAATGCACAGCTTATGAAGACATCCGTAAACAGTATGCAAATAGTTTGTGTATGGACGATATGCAACAGTTATTTGAGGAGGATAAGATCAACCAGATGGCCAGCCTTCTAGTCAAAATCAATAGTAGGAGATCTGATTTAGAAAAGAGCATGAAAGAAAATTAAGTTTGTGCCTTGGTCCCATAGACTGTTTAGTCTCGCGGACGTCATTAAAATCTTTCATTCATTCATTCAGTGTTTGCTTCTTCAAATTGGGAGGGGAAGATCCCTCTTGTTGCTGATTTTTGCGTAAATGAAAGGAATAAACAAAAGTACTATCCTATCTTTTTTTACTCAGCGGTAGGACACAAGAGTGCATAAACACAATGCACCGTAGCTAAGCTTTTCTCTAGTTTTAGCAGATCTTAACTATGACTAAACTAGCTTTTAATCTATCCTATCTCATCAAGATTAATAGAGCATGAGGGCATAGGAGCGGGAATGGATGGTTCGATCACTTGGTCGAATTAGTCTCCCAGGATGCATCTGAAGGCTCTGAACTCCCAGATCCATACTGAAATCAAATCCACACAAGTAATCCTTACAGTAATTTATATCTTAGGATTCCCAAGGAGGTACCAAGACCTTTCCGAGGTGTAGGCTAAAAAGTAAATCTCGAGAAACAACAAAGGGACGATAATCTAATTTCCTAAATTCCCAAGGAGGCACCAAGGCCTTTCCGAGGTGTAGATTGAAAACAAATTATTGGATACAACAAACAATGATAAAACTTTGAGACTTTAGATCAAAGGCATGGTAACTCTCTTGATTTATTTTCTCAAAATTCCACCAAAGATTACATGTTGGGACAGCAACTTGTGTCAAGAAACTATGACACATGAGGCGATCAAACCAAGAACACATGAACATAGATTGGACACACCTATCTGAGTAGAGAGAGCACAAGCTGTACTTGGTGCTTAACTACAACAAATACTATCCAAGAACATATACTAAGCAAACAATATGAAGGAAAAATTGCTTAGCGTTTTGCTGCCATGAAGTAAAGTTACAAAATAATGAGCCCAAGGCTCTTATTTATACAACTCGAAGGAGTAGGCAACCCTAAAATCTCCTTGAGTTAACAATCAATTCTTGCCAATCAGCAAGATTTATTCCTAAGTCTAAAAGCAGGTGAGCAAACAGCTAACTGGAAAACTACTTCAGTTAACTGAAACTAAACAAAGAGTCAACTGGAAAACTACTTCAGTTGACTGAAACTAAACTAAAGGTGAACTTTATTACAAAAGTTCCTCCAAAATAGACATCCACGTTTAGTGGAGATCTCAGATCCACAAATCATGGAAGTCAAATTAGACATCCTCAATTAGTGGGATCTAAAATGCGTGATCTGTGGGACCCAAAGTTAACTCGGAAAGAGGCATCAAGTTAACTCCAATCACATTTAATGTCTTTTTGGAGGGTAGGACGTCCTTCTTGGGGTGCTTTACACCTCATCACCACTGGTCAACAGTGCCTCTATCCAGTCGTTGACCTCCTCAGCCTCTGGGCAATTAATGCTCCTCAAGATGATGGCGCGGCATTTTAGCATTTCTTCACCTGTCATAAGTTGTTGTTGATAGTCGAAGCACTTGGCAGACATGGCTGCCACTTTGGCCAACTTGCAACCATTGGGATTATTGAGGAATGTGCTGCGGATGACATCCCATAATTGATTTTGCATTGTACCTAGTTTAATGTACTCTCCTCCCTCGTGCTGATATTCTATGTGAGGGAAGGATATTACCAACGTTCTTGTGAAGTTGATAATCCCTACGACAACCCGTCGGTAGTCAATTAGTTCTACAGAATTGGCATCATAGGTTTTCACCTTGTATGCCAGCTGTTCTTTCCAAGCAAAAAGATGTTGCTTGTTCTCTTCAATGGACACTGATTGATTGGCCAATTGCAAGTTTGCAATTGTGATTTCATCGCTTGGCCTCTTCTTTGTTGTCTTTTGCTCCAAATGTTGAATCTCTGCGCGAAGTCCATGTGCTCTATCCCTCAACTAGTATAGCTCCACCAGTATACACCGTCCTATGATAACAAATTCCTCCACTTGATCTCTTAATTGTTTTCCATATGTAATCAATTGATGATGGTTTCGCTTCGCCGGGATATCTATCAATTCTTGTGCCAAAGCTGAGACGTTCGGGTGCCGTGCATTAGGCTAGAAATGTACATTCTCAATTGTTGATTTTCAGCCTTTAAGGCTGCTTGGTCCTTTCCATCCTTAGCCATCCTCTCTTGGACGCTCACTGAGGCAATTCCGAGAAGGTCTGCCTCCACCTGACAGGTTGTCTTTCCGTGTTTGAGCTTGGACAATATGAAGTCCTCAACCTCTAGCTTATGTATGTTTCTGTCCTCAGGTGGGGGAGCAGTCTCTATGATGAACTCATTCTCTGCATTCCTTTCCACATGTACTTGCTTCTTCAATCTCTTTGCTGGCATGTCTAGTGGGACATGATCGAACTCTGTGAAGTCAAGCTGGTAGGATGGCCTTTCCCTCTTCCTTCTTGGGAAACCCTCAAGCCAGATAGAATCCCGACTAGCCTCGTTGGAAGGATGAATGTTGGGCCCTTGAATGCCCGATGAATGAGATTGTGCTGTAGTGATGTCTCTCGGTGGAGAGTCCAAGTCAATGGGGACTTCTGACTGCTGTGATGGTAATGAAGTGGCTCTGACAGGTACCGTTTTTGTTGCTGCTGCTTCCATCATGGGCTTTTTATCTACAGTGATTATCTCAATCACTAGCTCGACTACAAAGGTTTCTACTATCTCAGGAATGTTTTTGGCTATCTGCACATATAAATCCTGCGGTCTTCCCCTCATGTGTCCTGACATCCGCATCCCTTTGGGAGGATTGCTCCACTGCTTCTGTCTAGGCTTCTTCGTTGAAGTCGAAGGTAGTGTAGATTGAACTAGTGGCGGCTCTGTTCGAGGAAGTACTACCTTCCTTGTCTTCTTGCTGTCTAGGTAGAGTTAACTGTTTCTGACAACTCTACTTGTTCTCTCCTGTATAGATGTATTTTCTTTCGCATACCAATCCACTCTTCTGAGTGGTTGTGAGTCCACTTGATCCACGAAGAATGAGGGGAGAATGACTTCTCCTTCATCATCAGATAGGCCCTCAATGTCTTCTGACATAAAGTCAACAATTTGTGAGAGCCTAAACCAGCTATAGTTCCTTCTTTGTACCTCAAACTCATCATCACAATTGACCAAGTAATCTTCCATAGAAGATTCGTGTGATGAGCGTTGCTCAAGATGCACTGCATAAAGGCCTTTGGGATCATACGACCTTCTCTCAATGAGGTATTTGAGATTGAGTCTCACCATTTCCTGGCTCATCAATTTGGCACCAGCCGCTATTTTACACCTATAGAGTCCCATCTGAATGGAAAAGTTCGCAGCTGGCTTCGTCTTCAGGCGTAGGTGAGTGTGAACTTCGGCCAATTGCATTAGGAACTCCATGAACACCACCTTATCTGAAGGGTAGCGTTGCATCATGGCAGGGTGACCATTGTAGCCATACACGCGTATGTAGGTGAATGTGGGGAATTGGATAAACCAATCTGCCCACTCCACCATTGCCTCCTTGGCTGCTGGTGATATACGCACGTGCATCTCATGGTCGAGGTCTCGTATAGTGTGCATAATGAAAAGGTCGTTTATTCGTTTGAAATGCTATTGCACTTGAGTAAACTCAAGACATAGAAAGTATTCATGGACCTTTTGCACACCTAAGGTCCCCACAGTGTTTAGTGTCCTGAACTCGCCTTGGAAGGCAATCAGGTATACCAGATAGGAACACATGTGGAACCTATGAGCCTCTAGAAACTCGGTAATCTGTTGGTAGAGTGTCACTGATCAGGGTGGCCTAGTCGTAATGTTCTCTTTTGTTGATAATCTTTGCAATGATGTAGTACATCCACGACTGAACTGATATCCCTCTTCCTGTCCAGTGATCCTACTCAGTAGAGTGATCAACACTGCATACTCGTCCCAAAATTCTCCTCGTCCAACCAATTTGAGCAACTTAGCCTTTTTCACCTTCAACCATTGTTCTACCATTTTTTGCAAATACTTGTCCTTTGATGCTTTGAATGCCTTTTCTCATTCTTTCATCGATATGACCACATTGGTAGGGCATGGTGGAATAGCGAAACATTTCTCAATGTCCTTTGGTTTCAAGCTGCAGATCACCCTCCCATCCACTGATCGGATTTCTCTCGCGGTAGGATTGTAATGCTTAATGCAAGCAATTACAATCTCCACATTCTATAATGTGATGGGGATTGACGCAGCTTGAAGCAATCCAGATTCTTCAATGTTTTGCAGCGTGATTTGGTTCATGCCCTCGAAATCATCATAATCGACCACTGGGTTCACTTGATGCAAGTCTGTGTCAGTCGTTTTAAGGAAATCATGGTACAAGGCCGTTTTGGTCTTGTATTATACCTGAGAGTACTGCATCCTAAAAAACTTAAAGATCAATTGTGCACGACCCTGTTTTGAAAATTTCTGAAATCCCCAAAAAATAGGTCTTGCTGAGAAGTATTTTTTTCGGAAAAAATCTGGCACATGGGTTTTGTTCGTGCTTCCATGCTGAACAAACCTAGTTCCTCAGATTTTTGATTCCGAGACTTTTTCGGAAAAACCCCCAAAAATAGGGGCAACAAGTTTGTTGTTTTTGGAAAATTTGACGAGATGGGTTTTACTGGAAAATTATGCTGATCATACCAAGTTGGTCTGATCTGAAGTAGTCTTCTGTTTGCTGTGATATGCAAGAAACTTAAGACAGAAGAGAGGAAGTAGACAAGAGGTAGATTGGAAGTTATTAGCTGCCTCCTTGTAAAAGTTTGTCCTTGGATGCAACCTCTGAGAAGAAATCCCTTTGTGCCACTGATCTTCTAAAAATAATGAAGAACGGTCCAAAACCCTTGTCAGATCTTCAAAAGACGTCCTTGAGAGAAAATTGCTGTTTTGATCTTCAACCTGCAAAAGAAATAATCAAAATGGATGCCTAGAGTTGATATATAATGATTCAAGTCTGAATCCTTCAAGTTTGGGTGCGAAGTCATGTTTTAAGCCTGATTTATCTTGATCTAGAGTTCTAAATGTTGGTTTCCACTGATTGTGGGATGATTTGGCCACTTTCCCTCCAAAATATTTTAACTCCAGTCAACAAATTCACCTTTGACCTTTTAGGCGTCCTCCTTGAGTGTTGAACACTTTTTTTATCATTTTCTAGGCTGAAGTGCCTCTGTTCGATCCTTGCTCTCGTTCGTTCAGTTGATCTTTACTAGCTGCTGATGGATCTGTTGTTGAGATGGAACCATCTTGAAGAGGTATGCCTGGGAGTCATCAAGTCAGAAACCTGAGCTTGAGACTCCAAATTCAAGGACGCCTTTCTTTAGTAGGGGTGCTTTTAGCCTTGACTTAGTTAATTTTCCATGAGTGTTCTTCGTTTTCACCATTTTAGACCCTTCGTGCCTCGATCTGATATCATTGTCGACTGATGAGTCTGATGATCTTGCTTGATGATTCGTTGGATGACCAGTTCAATCTTGGAAAGGATGACTGGTATCTCAGATTTTGAAGGTTTGTTTAGGTCCTTCAAATCAAAGGGCACCCCTGGTCAGCAGGGGCGCTTTTGACTTGTTGACTGATTATATTCATGTTGTAAACTGCCTTAGTTTGATCTCCATTGTCAGATGATTGATTTTTCAGTTGCCTTCCCTGATGGTTTCGTTGTTGAGACCGATCAAAGTGGAGAAGTTCATCCTAGAGGTCACTGGGCAAATAGACTGCATCTGCATGCCTCAAAGACTAGGCTCCTTTCTTCAGTAGGGGTGCTTTTCCCTTGGTACTTGTTCATTTTTTCATGTTATTCATTCAGTCTTCTCCTTTGGCGTTTTCTGCTTGATCTCAGCCTCTGACTGTTTGAGAGGTCCTGTGAACGTGTCATTGGATTGATCACGAAGTTGGAAGATAGCTAAACAAATGCATTGTATAGAGTAGCTGTTGATAACTTCATCAGGTGCTTTGAAATGAAGGGCGCCCCTGGCCAGCAGGGGTGCTTTTTCCTTGAAGCTCATTGATTTATCTTTTATTTTGCATGTTCTTGCTTTGCAGCATCTCCATACTTTGTTGACGTTCTCCAGTGATCTACGAATCAGATGGTCTTGCTTGAAAATGCGTTGAATAGCCAATAGTATATGAAGATGACGACTGCTTCTGATGGATCTGATGGCTGCATTTGGCCTTTGAGATCAAAGGGTGCCTTTCTTCAACAGGGGTGCTTTTTGACCCTTGACCGCATTTTCTCCTTGGTAGCAAGGCGTGGTTTTCCAGAGTTAGCCAAATTTCGGCATTTATTAGTTTTGAAAATCTCCTCCATCAAACAATATGTTTTTGATCCTTTTCTGCCATGGTTTCATCATTGAAACTTTTGAAGCTTAGCTTTCAGCACCTGGTACTGGCCAATCTGCCATTAATGGTTGCAGAGCTCCTAACTTTGTTCTTGAAAAATAGAAATAGACCCACCAGAGTAAAACATGCTTTTTGATGATTCTGACTTGACCAGTGTGATCGTGAGGTCGATTAATCGTATCAAAATCATTTTCAATCATTTCTAGGAATGTCCTATTTTCAAGGGTTTCCCTAAAAATAGGGGGACAAAACCCTAATTTTCAATTTTTTAGAATTTTACACACATGTTCCTTGAGAGAAACCCACAAAAACCTCATGTTTGGTTTGACCTAAAACATACTTTTGACGACATTTTTACATGATTTAGCTCAATTTAAGTAGAATGCCAAAAAATTATTTTGGGTACAACAATTAGTAAGAAAGAAATATTTTATAATCTACAAAGATACTATAAACAAAAATAACCCTTTTGAAAAATTTAATGACCAGTCAGCAACCAACGATGATTTAAATTAGCTAATAACTAACAGCAGTTAGTAATCATTGTTTAACCTTGAGATAAGGCTGCAGTCTAATTCAAGGTCTGGAAATATCGAATGGCAGTACTAATACAAGTTATTTGAAGGTTGCGATTCTTCTGTGTAATGGTACGGCACAACAAACTGAAAATAAATAAAAGTTACTTACTAAATATGTAATCTCCCCATTTTAGCCATACATTTAAAAATATATCTCCTCCCTTCTCTAGGCGTCCCACTTGATGGAGGAAATATAATTTTGGTGAGACTTTCAGTTTTAATGTTGCTGGTGTATACACAGCTGAAGGTGTTTTTCATTTATAGCTTTTGGTGTGAATTTATTTTGGTTATGGGTATTTGATCATTGCAATTCTATGATAATGGCAACCATATTTGGAGGTTTTCAGATTTTAATTGCAAGTTTCTGATCTTTCCAAGAGAAATCGCCCCTCAAGAGGACCGTACCATCTCATGAATGCTTTGGGATTCGTGCAAAAATATTACCTTGAGTTTTGATGTAGTTTTGTGGTTTGATTTTGGGCGCCAACCTCCTAGAAAGCATCTACTTTTGATTTTATTCAATTCAGAGGTAAATTGATAAAGTTATGAGCATTTCATTGATTCACAGGTTGCTGATTTACAGTTTCAGTTTGCTGGTTTCTATTACCAGACTTCAATAAGATCAGATTTTGGCTTCAATTTTCAGTCTTTGAGAGTTTATGAACTTGATAGATTCATCCTTCACATATTTGCATTCATTCATCTATTGTAACACTTGTAATTTGCAGTTTTTCCTAATTGTAAGGTTGAGAATTAGTAGTACTAATCCAACCATTTATTTACTACATTACTTGTGATTTTCTAATGCAAATATTATAACCCCCGGATGGTTTACTGCCAGTGTGGAGGAATCTGATTTGTATTTACTTTCTATCACCCACTGTTTAGTGGATGCCCGCCGCAGCGAAGGAATTAGTCTAGATTATGTTGTTTTCTTCCCCCCACTGTTTAAGTGGTTGAGCGGATTTCTCTCATGGCTGGATCACCACCTCTTTCTGTTTCCAGTTGTATTTACTTTCAGCTATAATTCAGTTACTCCGCCATATGCTAGCACCTCGCCTGCAAAAGGATCTTGTGTGCACATTCTTGGCGTTGAGAGTGTTTCATTTGGTTCTATTTTGAGGCTAACGCTAATCCCTTGGCGTAGTGTTGGCTTGTGCTATGGTAATTCAAGAAAAAAATTGGTTGGCATATATCAAGGTGGCATAATTAACAATGCTTGAATTATTCATCCTGAAATCTATTTATTTGCATTGCTTGTACATCAATAATACACCATTGCATTGACTTATAGAATCACACTTTGAGTGTTCTTGTTGTTAGATTCTTTGAGAAGCGAGAATTGAGCTAGGATCTAATGTCGGTCGTACATCACATGCAACTTCACTCAACAAATGATTGAAGATCAAAATAGCGGAATGTAGAGAAATCTGAAATGAGAGAACAATGGAGACAAAGCAAGAGAATTTCAGAATACTCTCGTGACTCTCACCGAACAATCACCAATCTAGCTGTACTAGTGAAGGTGAGAGGAGAGTGCTCAATATATAGAAGAATAAGGGAAAATACATCCAATAGGTGCATTAACTCCTACTACGCATAAAAGGTGGGAGGTTATCACCTACTTGGTAAATGACAAGACATGTGGCATAACCTCCTCAAGTGAAGACGGGAGAGAGGTGGCACATAAACCCAGAAGAGGGTGAGAAACCCAACTACACCATAAACTACTCAGGTAAAAACAGAATAGTGGTTATGAGAGGTGGCACAACAAGCCAAAAAAGGATGTGTAACTCAACTACCCATGTGTGGGGAGAGAGTGACACATGTAGCTATTGTATTTTGCCACGTGTCATCATATTACCACATCTAATAAACCTAAGCAAGCTTAAATAATATGTGTAGGAAAAAATAAATACCCCTAACATAAGGAAAATAAAAAACCTACACTAACACCCCCCCTTAAGCACAACTTAGGTGGGTGAAAAGATGGGTCCCGACAAATGAGGCCATGTTAGGTACCCATGTACATAGAGATCCCTTCCCCGCTCCCCCCCAAAAAAAAGAAGAAGCCCCCCCATAAAAGGAATAGCTCCCCCCTAAATAGAGAGAGAAAATACACCCACCCCTCCACCCAAAGATAAGAAGCCCCTCCTAATGTAGACACCTGTCGCACCCCAAGCAAAGCTTGCAAATGAAGGAACTTGCTCTCTGTGAAGGGTTTGGTGAAGATGTCCACAGTCTTCTCTGATATAGAACAATACTTAAGATCAATGATGCCTCCCTGAATCAACTCCCGAATGTAGTGCATATGTATCTCAATGTGTTTTGTCCTCTGGTGATGAACTGGATTCCTTGAGATCTGTATAGCACTCTGATTATCACAAAAGATGACTGTAGGCTTTTTGAATGGAATGCCAAACTCAGTAAGAATATTCTGAAGCCAAATAGCGTTAGTGGTGGCATTAACTGCTCCTCGATACTCAACCTCTATTGATGAAAGAGCAATTGCAGACTGCTTCTTGCTTGACCAACAAACTGGATCAAAACTAAGAGAGAAGCAATACCTAAAAGTAGACTTGCGATCCTGAGAATCGCCTACCCAATCTAAATCTGTATGTCCCACCAAGTCAATATCCACACCCGCTGCATAGTGAATCCCATAACTGAGTACCCTTAATGTAGTGGAGGATCCACTTAGCTGCTTTCCAATGCAACTCATGTGGCGCTTGCATGAATCGAGAGACCATGCCCACAACATATGAAATGTCGGTTCTCGTATGAGTCAAATAAATGAGACTCCCAACAAGCTGTCGGTATAAAGTGCCATCAACCAAAGATGAGGAACAGTTAGCCTCAAGTTTGACCCCTGACAGAAATGGAGTCGGTGCAGGCTTATAGTCAGCCATGTGAAATCTGGAGAGCATGTCAAGTGCATACTTGGGTTGTGTTGATGTGTATTTTGTGACCGCACCAAACAGTAGAATAAAGTTTCCAATGGTTACTCTATTCTCTCTTGATCAAAGTATCTAGCATGCTAAGATTGCGAGAAAGTTCATGCGTTCAACTCCAAGGTTCCTTTTATGTAGTGGAATAGATTCAGTTGGTTCATTGTGATTTGCTGGTATCACGAGGGGACTTACGTAATTGTTCGATAGTAGGCGACGATCGAAGAGAAAGGGATCTTCAAAAGCTCTGAAAGGTATATCAATGTAGCGCAAATTTCCTAAACTAGCCAGAAATGTATTGAATTGAATGGCTGGAGGGATTAGAAAATCAATATTCTAACCTAAATGCGGGATGTGGATATCAACTTTAGCAAACTTCAACTAGACTTCGCTTTGCCTCGCTTCGGACAACTTCCACGAAGTCGGTGCAATCTTCAAGGGAGGTAACTAGAGATATTCAAATCACGACTTAACATGAAGATACCATCATAACGACGCATACCAACATTCAAACCGTAATTGAAGTTAAGTCCACAATGTTCCAGTCGACCACGCAAGGCGAACACAGTGTCAGTGAGCCCGCTAGTGGTATGGATAAGCTAAACTTACTCAGATTAAATACCACATTCCACAGTTACTAGCTACTTGCATGAAATAAAATTTACTCTATTTTAAGTTCTACTTTAAAATGCTAAGTGATTCAAAAGGATGAAAAAGCCTTGCTAGCTACTCACAACAAAAGATGAAATCATCATCAATGAAAACTCTTTTTATTATGAGAGTGTTCACAACAACTTTTTACAAAGCATTCAATGAGAAAGCTTTCCTTCCTCTTCAATCTATGCTATACTATGAAACTATGGTAACTGTCTCTCTATGCTATGCTATCTCCTAGCTGTCTCTCTATGCCTAATTTAATGATTTACAAATGAGGGGAGATGCCCCTTTTATAACTGGCCAAGTCCAATGGACGACTCAGATTACAATCAGATGGATGGCCCAGATCGTGCCACCTTAGCCCTAAACAAGATTCACCCTCAAAACCACCACAAAGAGGAGTGGTGAAATAAATGAGCAATTAATGTCTACCATCATCCTCCAGAAGGTTCTCGTCTAGAAACACGTTCCCACTGTTCTTCTCCTTGACTGCAAACTCTATGAATCTGGCCAGCATAGCTTCAACTTCTTGAACTGGCATGGCAGGCACGTTCTCAATCTAAGATTCCAAGACTGCAACCTTTTCCTCCTGTTTGATTATGATTTTCCTCCTAGATGTCATTGCATCTTGGGTTGTGCAAGTATGCTGGAGAACATTTTCCGAATCACTGCCAAAGAAGGGCTTCACACTTAAGAAGAATTCCTCTACTTTGTCTTTCAATCCATCCTGCTGTCATTTGTTAACTTTGAAGTGCTCGAGGATGATTTCTAACACCTGGGCCTTCATTATTTCTCCATCTTGATCTTGAAGGATTTTCTTGTCTTGGACTCGACCATTTCTTCTTTGCCACCTGCCTCCTTGAGTTGGGTGCAACTGAGACATCATGGAGGAGCTTCGATCATGTAGCTTTTCTCCTTCCAAGGTTGCAATGTCGTCCTGGAGTACTCGTTCCATCACTTCAAGTCATCATGCCTTGGCCTTGGTGTTCACCCTGCAAAACAAGCAAGGAGAAGAGCATCAAAACACTTTATAATATAAATTCTCTTTACTTACCTGGTATCCATGTTTTGATCTCCAAGGTTGATCTCTGGATCCTATAGAGTTCATCACAAACTTTGCTTTCCTCATAACATCTTGACCATGGGAATGTCTCAATGCCTTAGACAAATTTCATCTTTCTCAAGGGCGTACTTAACATATCTTACTTCAATGGCGCATTTTCATCTTGTTGCTCCACTTTCATGCCTTGGAAAATTTTCATATCTTTATCCATCTTCTCTTAGGACCCTGATGTTTTGAGTTTCACTTCACCCTGAGGGAGTCTTCTTTTATTTTCATGACTTAGAAAAAATTCAACCCATCTTGAGTTTGGGCGCACTTGACCCCTTCTGATTCCTTTTTCCATGCCTTAGAATTTTTTATTCATCTAAGCCCTAGACAATTTTCTCTGCTCCAGAAATTTCATCAATTGTAAACCAGGCAAGATTTATTTTCCCCCAAAAAATACTCAAGGCCCTCTGACCTTTTAAGAAATATCATCCCTTAGAAAATATTTAAGAACTCCCCTTAGAAAATATTTGTCAACTTTATATATTTATGGGTGAACATGAAGGGGTTCGTTTAATTTTTGACACCCTTGAAAATATTTTGGCTAATGTTTATCTTCTCTCTGATGGGCGCATTTGGAGGTGCTAGTTTTATTTCCATCACTTAGAATTTTTTTTAAATCACCTGGACAACTTGGGCGCATATTGGAGGGGGAGCTTCCAGTTTGTTTGCCTTGAAAAAAATCTTGCATCACTCCAGCCAAGGGCGCATTTGAGGGGTGGTGGAGGAATTTTCAAACACTTGGAGAAAATTTCCAATTTCTCCATAAGGTGGGCGCATTTCATGGGGTCAACTTCCACTTCTCCAACACTTAGGCGTTTTCTCCAACTAGCTTCATTCCTTGGTGGTGGCGCATTTCAAGGGTGATGGAGGAATTTTCCATCAGTTAGAAAATATTTCAAGTCTACTTCACCAGTTGGGCGCATTTGGGTAGGTCTCTTGCCATTTGCAAACACTTAGAAGAATTTTGAAGCAACATCTCATCAAGGGCGCATTTGAGTGTATGCACTTCTAGTTGCCCAGACTTAGAAATTTTTTTCACTTCTCCTTCATTGCTACCTTGGGCGCATTTGATCCCCTCCTCTGCCATTCTTCAACACTTAGAAAATTTTCATGCTTCCTTCACAAACTTGGGCGCATTTTGGAGGGTGGCCTAGAATTTTCAATGACTTAGGCGTTTTCTTCACTCATCCTCCAAGTTGGGCGCATTTTGGAGGATGGCCCACTAGTTTATGACTTAGACGAAATTTCTCACCTCCTCTCCACAACCTTGGGCTCATTTGGGACCCCCTGCTTCCAGTTTTCATACTTAGAAAAAATTTCATGTCTCCTAACCTGCCTAGGGTGCATTTGAGGGGTGGTGGAGGAACTTCTCTATGCCTTAGCAACTTTTCCTTAGCCTCCTTGAAGTTTGGGCGCATTTGAGGGGTCCTCAGGAAATTTCAATGCCTTTAGAAAAATCTTCAAGTCATCCATCTAAGTTGGGCGCATTTGAGGGGTCTGTTAGGTAGTTTTCAACGCCTTAGAAAGTTTTTCTTCCAAACCTCTTCAAGATGGGTGCATTAAGGGGTGGCTGCTGCTAGTTTTGAGGACTTGATCATGTCTGAACACTTAGGTAATTTTGCAACTGGTTCACCCTAGCTTTCTATTTTTAGTAAATCCCCTATTTTTCATACTTCTGCAACTCTGTTTGTTTTGAAATTCGCCTAACGTGATCCTCATGGGTTAACTGACCTGTTCACACTGGTGCTTCGTGCTGACCCGCTATTTATAGCCTTGTTCTGGAGGTGACTTACTATAAATAGTAAGTAGTCGGATTGCGTTCAAATTTTACTAGTGGATAGCTTGAAGGATGTTGATTGCAATGGGATACATCGGTTTTTAAAGATTCTGGCGTTTTACCCCTCATTTTGAGTCCCGAAGCTGGAAACCCTAATCTGACTTGCATGTGCCTCAGATGACCTCCGTTTGACTCCGTTTCTGTTGCATGTTGCTCTGTTTGTGAGACTTAAGTGCTGGGGAGCTGCTGGAGTGAACCTGCTAAAAATAGTAAATGCTTGCAGAATTGACCAACCAACTGCCGGATGCATTTGCATGTTATATTGCTCGAGAGATCTCAAGAAACCCAGAAAAACCCAGAAAATTGGTTTGCATGCGAGTACTTGCTAAAAATAGGAAGTTTCTGAAAAATGATCAACTTGTCTTGCATGTCACATTGTTGCGAAGCTCTCGAAAAACCCATAAAGAATATCCTGACATCTATTGAAAAATCAGACATGCAAACCCTAAAAATGGCTCCCGAAGTCAGGATTGCTGAAAGTCATCATCTCAACTTGCATGTTACATCATTGCGAAGCTCTCAAAAAACCCAGAAAGATTCTCCAGACATGCATTGAAAAAGCACACATGCAAACCCTAAAAATGGCTTCCGAAGCTCGGACTGCTAAAAATAGCAAGTTGTTAGAATTCATTGGAAATTCAGTGGGAACCTGCCTGAAGCCTTCTGATTACAGTGCCAAGCTCAGACTCCAATTCGCTCACACAAATTAACTCCGAACTGGCCCGAAGAATGCAAACCCTAATTTACAGACCTAGCCAAAACTTCAACTTAGGCTTAGAGACGGGCACATCCCCCGAAAGACAAGCAGAACAAGAGAGAGAAAGTAGAAAAACCAACCAAAAATCAAGCCAAAAGACCTGAATGAAGCAAAATTTAGGGGGTCCCCATTTGGAATGGGGTGATGTGTGAAAAGGTCACAACAGGGTGTCCAAGGAAAATACCCGAAGATGACTGCGTGATCTCAATCCCCAAGAAATAATGCAAAAGACCCAAGTCTGACATAAAAATCTATTATGTAGAGCAGTTTTCACCGCCTCGATGGTGGATGAGTGACTCCCAGTGATCAACAAGTCATTGGCATATAGAACCAGAAATGTGAGAGTATCATCCTGTTGCAAAATGTAGACATTCGAATCAGAATGGCATCGAGTGAACCCAACTATCAGAAGGAAGGAGTCCATCTTGGCATACCAAGGTCGAGGAGCTTGTTTAAGGCCGTAGAGAGACTTCCGAAGACGACACACAAGTGAAGGATCCTAGATGAACCCCTGTGGCTGCTCCATGTAGATGTCCTCCTGAAGGTCACCATGAAGAAAGGCACTCTTCACATCCATTTGATGAACTTCATAGCAAGGACAAGTCGGATGGAATTCATCTTAGCAACTGGTGCAAAAGTCTCAGAGTAGTCAATCCAGGGAGCCTGGGAGAATCCTTTTGCAACCAAGAGAGCCTTATACTTATCAATCGACCCATTTGCTGCAAATTTTTTCCGATAGATCCACTTGCATCGAACAAGTTTCCTTCCTTTAGGAAGAGGGACTAGATCCCATGTGTGATTCCTCTCTAAGGAATTGAACTCTTCTTGCATTGCAGCATCCCACTCGGGAATATCTGAAGCTTCTCGAAAAGATTGTGGATCAGAAGCTGAAGCAACGAAGAGATGAGGAACCTGTTGAAACTGTGACCTGGTTTTTCTAGTATCTGATGGATCGCCAACCCAATCACCTGTTGATTCCAATGTCTGACGAGCCCAAAGAGGTGCAAGGGATGGAGAGTCTGGAGGATAATCATTGCCCTCTGAATGATGACTAGGAGAAGAATGTGAATCCACATCATCATTGTCACCATCTGAAGTGGAGGAATGTAATGTCCCCTTCTCATCAGTGATCAGCTCAGTTACTCATCAGCCTATTCCGGAGGCCCGTAGGCTCATTGAGGTAAAATTAGGGTTTCCTTGCTTGGAGGTTTGAGGCATTTTCTGGGTGTTTACTATTTATAGTAAATACTATTTTTAGCAGTGGTCCTGTTGGCAGTGCTTCAGTGTGTTTCTATTCTTGTTGGAGCAGTTGGTATTTTTGATGCAAGCTTCAATATGCAGTATTTGTTGGCATGTTTTTAAATACAAGGCAATTAATGCTCTATTTTCTAGTTGACCCCTTGGCCTAGTGAAATCACTTTAAGTGTGGGTCATTGAGGGTATGCCTTCATGAAGGAGTTAATATTTTAAAAATAAAGTTTTATGTTTCCTTGTTGTGGGACACCACCCTTGAGGGAATATGAATTTTGGAAAATTGAAAAGTCATTTGTGTCTTTTGGCGTGCCTTGAAGGGAATTTGAAGAGTTTCTTTTTTTCTATAAAAATAAAGCTTTGCTCCAGCATTTGGTATCTCATGTTTATGCTAAAGTTATGCTGTCGAATTGATTACTCAATTTGCACTTCGAGGAATGCTAACCTCCTAGTTCCCATCCAATTTCGTGTTTGCAAGATAACACCTACTTGGTTTCAGATTGCTTCTCAAATCAGACTAGTAGACAGAGCTTCAAAGTGGTGAATTTTGATGTGATTTCCAGTTTTCAAGTTGCTGGTTTCTACACAGTTAAAAGTCATTTTTGTTTCCAGCTTTTTGTACGATTTTAATTTGGTTCAGGGCATTCAAAAATATCAATTCTAAGGTGATGGCGACCCTCTCTAGTGAATTCTAGATTTTTATTTGAAGTCTTTATTTTATTCTAGAAAAATCGCCCTTCTCAAGGGCCGTACCATTTCAAGTGCATTGGGAATTGTGCCATTAATTAATGATGGACTTTTGAGGCTGTTTCTTCATCCTGTCATGGGCGCCTATCCTCCTGAGGTTCATTGCACTTCGTTTCATGCCATTCGGAGGTATTTTGGTGAAGTTATGAGCATTTAATTGATTCTTACAGTTGCTGGTTATTCATTTCCAGAATTGTAGATTTATATCAGACTTGTTACAGTTTGAATTTTCAGTCCTTTCTTCATCAATAATTGTTAATATTTATCATGGAATCATCCAGTATCATGGTGCTTGAAATCACTGTATTATTCATATAATTTTGCAACTCTCTTTCTATTTTGTAAGACTGTAAACAGTAGTACTGTTCCAGTTCTTTATTGTTGCAATTATTTCTTATTTCTCATATTAAGTACCCTTGGATGGTTTACCGCCAGTGTGGAGAATAAGTGTATCTTTCATTGTACCCACTGAAACAAGTGGAGAATTCCCACTCCTGAGTGGATGCCCGCCGCAGTAGATGAATTAGATAGTTGAATCTTCATGGCTGGTTATCCGCCTAAGTTTACTTTCAAATTGTAATAAGTACTCCGTCATATGTTAGCACCTCGCCCTCACTGGGATCTTGAGTGCACATTCTTGACGTTGAGTTTTATCTTCAGTTTAGTTGCATTCTTTATCTGTATCAAGTTTGGACCCTAGGGATCCTTTGACCATATGCCCGCCCCTCTTCCTTAAGTGGTGTTAGGGCGCATTCTTGGTTAGAGTTGCTTTTATAGTGTTTTGGATTTGGCGCTAACGCTAATTAAGTTGGCCAAGTGTTGGTGATTGTATAAAACTGTGGCAAAAAAATTGGTTAGCATATTTCAGTGGTATTAGAGCAGAAGACCCTGCCATCCTGTGACATCCTGCAGTCAGTTGTCTGATGAGTGAAAAAGAAACTAGACCATTCACCAGAAGTCAGGCCAGAACTCAGCATCAGTTACCACCCGTTCCAAAAGCAGAGACATTTTCAAAAGCCTTAAGAGATCTTGGCAAAACAGTTGAAGGTACGGAAAAATCAGTTGAAGGAGCTGGTCAAACGGTTGAAATAATGTCAGACAGTGTTAGGCAAGCTAATGAAGAAAGGTACAGAGTAGAAAAAAAGTTTGATGGAATGATCTGTGATGTCCCCGCTCTAGTCAGTTCTCGGGAACAGTGTGTTAGCCCTTTATTGGACCCTTGTGGGCTAGCTAGATTGGTTAGAGGGTCAGTGGTGTTTTCTAGAGGAGTTGACCATTCTCGTTTTCAGAGCCCAAAGATTGGTTCACAGCAGGCGTTAGCAGTTTAGGAGTCGACAGCTTCTGATGGCACATGAATATTTGGAGTTTTGAGAAAGTTATGGATTTTTAAGTGATTTGAGTTAATTAATTAACTTAATGCTTTATTATAAAGTCAAATTGACTTTATATATTTTATATCACTTAAATATTCAATAAAGGTGATTTAAAATTTAAATCACTTAAAATATAAAAGGGCGCCCACTTTATTTAAGTCAAACTATTGAAAGTGACTTAAAATATAATTTAAAAGATTTAAATGATGAAAGTGGCGTATCATCTTGGAAAAGCGTGCCTTTTTGATATAAGGCAATTTGGCAATGAGAAACCCTATTATTGATTATTTCGACTTTGCCTTGGATATTTTTCCTGTGCCTTCCTCTGTGATCAGGGTTTGAGCAATATTTCCATTGAAGAACGATTCCTCTTCGATGTCGAGCATTTTTGAGACTGTGAGAGACCAGTCGAAGCAGTGCAGTTGAGAGCTTCATTCAGAGGTTCTACATGTTTCAATCAAAGTACTTTATACAGGTTTTCAATTGTTTGCAATAAGGAAAGGGGGTTCTTCACTTGTGGTGTCCTCTTCAGTAGATCTGTGGCTCCAACAGTGTTTCTTCATCTCTTTCTCCTTGGCCGTACCATTTGCATTGGATTCTGTGCCTTCTTGAAAGTTGGGCGTGTGAGCTTGAAGTAGAAACGCCTTCTCTTTGGCTCCTAAATGTGACTAATTCTTGGCGTCTACCTTTCTTAAGGGTTTGTATCCTGTTTTGGAAAGGGAGAAATCAAATCTGGAGCTTGGGCGTGCTTCTTTGTCAATTTTCATCAATTTCGGCTGGCAAATTGGATTTATTTCTTATTTAATTATTTTGGAGCATTTCGGGTATGTGATTCGTTTGTAATCTCATTGTATGTATTGCAGAGTAACATCTATTACATCTATTGCTTAGAATATGTCTATACTGCATTTTTATAAGCTTTAATATGATGCGCACCTTCTCTTCTGTCTACAAACTTTCTCTAAAAAACTAAGTAAAACACAAATAGATTTGAGAAAAAAAACAGGGGTTTAGTAGTGAGCCAGCAGGGCTCATCACATGATCGACATGATGTCCCAATTATTGTCCAAGTTGGATTAGCAAGCAACACAAAATATCATTCAGCCCCAAAATAATCCAACTAGTGAAAGCAGTGGAGTTAATGGGAATAATAGTAATGGCAGTCCTGAGATGAATAGAAGAGATAGGATTTTGGGTCAGCATACTGCAACTTCTAGTGGGTCCTCCTCTAGACCTCTTTTCCCTACTTTCACAACAAGGGAAGAGCAACAACCAGTTGAAGCTGCATTACCTTTTGCTAATGATGCACGTCAAGCTTATATGGAATATGGTTCTTTACCTCTTGACATGAGAGATGCTTGGACCTTTGATCAATACATGAATCAAAGGAGTCGAAGAAATGGTGGAAGGAATGAGCAACGTCCTCCTATGGTGCCTAGAAATGATTTTTATCAAGCTTTGGGAAAGATAACCTTGGAACACTTTGATGGCGGTAATAAGTGTACAGCTAGATCATGGGTGCAAAAATTGGATAACTATCTCTCTCTCAGACCAATGCCAGAGGAAGATGCAATTAAATTTGCCACATTGCATTTGGATGGAGTGGCTCACGAATGGTGGACTCATGGTTTGGTCACTCTTGGCCATAACCTCATCCGCACCTATGATGAGTTTACCAACAAGCTGATTGAAAGATTTGATACCAAGGATCCTGAGTTGAGATTTAGAGAATTGGCACAGTTAAAGCAACAAGGATCTTTAGAAAATTATGTGGCTGATTTTAAGAGGTTATCAGTAATGGTGCCTAACATTACTGAGAGAAGACTTGTGGTTCTCTTTTCTGAAGGATTAATGGAGCCTTTGAAGGGATGGGTCAAAGCCTTTGATCCACCAACTTTAGATGAAGCCATCAAGAAAGCAAGAAGCATGGAGTTGGCAGCCCCAAGGCCTAAGTTTCATTCGAAACCTTTCAGCCATAAGAAGGATAAAAAACATTCTTCAAATCTGCCAAAGAAGTTCCTGCCAAAGATGTCAAAAGAGCTCCGAGAACAACTTAGAAAGGATGGTGTTTGCTACACTTGCCGTGAACCTTGGGTTAAGGGTCACTGTTGCTATGGAAAAGACAAAGCACATCAAATGGAGGGCTATTCTGATTATGGATCAGAATCTGATTCGTCTTATCAGCAATACAAATCAACAAGTAGTGATGGTGAAGAAGCTCTAGAAGAGAAGCCTAATGAGGTTGGAGATGGTAGTGCTTTAGCACAACTATCAAGTTTTCAAAAAAATGAATCCTTTAGGGGTCGTGGAGTGGTTGGTTCTCAAAGGATAGTTGCTCTAATTGATACTGCAGCAACTCATAACTTCATTGATGAAAGATTGGTGACAAAGAGAGAATTGAAGACTGAAGAGTTTGAAGGCTTCAAAGTGATGGCAGCTGATGGTTTCACCATGTCATGTACAAAGAAGATTCCTAACATTTCTATTCAATTAGGTAATTATGAAGTGAAAGATGATTTATATGTTGTGGGTATTGGTGATACCAATGCCGTGTTAGGTATACAATGGCTGCGATCTCTTGGTGAGATCACCTTGAATTTGCAAACTATGTAGCTGAAATTTAGTCAAAGGGAAAGAATGTTGTGTTAATAGGGATGTCTAATGGGGGCCCTCGGATAGTGTCTTTGAAAAGAATGGAAAGGGTGATCCATCATGATCAAGTTGAATGGGCAGCAGAGTGTATGGTCCTACCAGCTGATCCAGTGGAAGAAAATAGGCAATATCATCTTGATATCCAAGCCTTACTTACCAAGAAGAGTAAAGTCTTTGGTAGCCTACCTCCTGGGAGACCTCCTGAAAGAGGTTTTGAGCATGTGATTGAAGTAGAAGAAGGAGAAAAGCCCGTCATCGCCACACCTTACCGTTATCCCAAGAAGCAAAAAGATTAAATTGAGAAAGCCATCAAAGAGCTTTTGGAGATGGGTTTTATTCGGCCAAGCAAAGCCCTTTTTCTTCAGCAGCGATGTTGGTAAAAAAGAAAGATGGAACAATGTGTATGTGTGTTGACTACCGCGCATTAAATCAGAAGACCATCAAGAATAGATATCCTATTCCTAGGATTGATGAGCTTATTGATGAGCTCCATGGGGCTATGTTTTTCTCGAAGATTGATCTTCGTTCGGGCTATCATCAAATCAGGATGAGGGAGGCGGATATTGAGAAGACAACTTTTAGATGCCATTTTGGGCATTTTGAATTTTTTGTCATGCCATTTGGTTTGACAAATGCTCCAGCTGCATTCCAATCTTGTATGAACAAGATTTTTAGACAGCAGTTGAGGAAGATCGTGCACATCTTCTTCGACGATATTCTCATCTTCAGTAAGTCTTGGGAAGAGCACCTCAAGCACTTAGAAGAAGTGCTTAGCATTTTGGAGGCGGAATGCTTGTTTGCCAAAGAATCAATGTGTGAGTTCGGGATGACGGAGCTGTTGTATCTCGGCCACATCATTCGTGCCAAGGGTGTCAAAGTTGATCCAGAGAAGATTAAAGCCATCTTTGACTGGCCACCTCCAAAGAATATTTCTCACTTGAGAGGATATTTGGGTTTGTGCGGATTCTACAGAAGATTTGTCAAGGGGTATTCTCACATGGCAACCCCCCTTATAGATCTTACAAAGAAAGGAGCTTTCCTATGGATAGATAAGGCACAAGGAGTCTTCGATAAGTTCAAACACATAATGAGCTCATGTCCAGTGTTGGCCCTACCAGATTTCACAAAGCCCTTTGAATTGCAATGTGATGCTTCAGGTGAGGAAGTTGGAGTTGTTCTCATGCAAGACAAGCACCCCATTGTCTTTGAGAGCAGAAAGTTGAGAGGAGCAGAAAAATCTTACTCAGTATATGACAAAGAAATGCTTGCTATTATGCACGCATTATCTAAGTTTCGTCAATATTTGGTGGGAAGTAAATTTGTTGTTAAGACTGATCATAACAGTCACTTTATGTACCAAAAAGATTTAAATGAAAGACAACAGAAATGGGTAAGTAAGCTCCAAGCTTATGACTTTGACATTGAATTTGTCAAAGGGAAAAATAACATAGTGGCTGATGCTCTTTCAAGAAGACCCCATTTGCAGTCACTTTGTGAGGTTTCAGCAGATTGGAAGGAGTTAATTGCTGCTGATTATGCTAAAAATCAGTTTGCAACCAGCTTGTTTGAAGGTCATTTGGATGATGAAAAGTATAAGTTGGTTGATGGGTTGATTCACTATAAAGGTAGGATCTTTTTAGTGCCTGAATCTAAGCTTAAAAAGAAGATTCTATAGTCTTTTCATGATGATCCCCTTGTTGGTCATCAAGGCATATTCAAGACTTACAAGCAGATTAGAGAAAGGTTTGCTTGGAAAGGGATGAAGGAAGAGATCATGAATTACATAAAAGAATGTTCTATTTGCCAAAAGAATAAAAATGAACATTCTTTTCCAGTTGGTTTGTTGCAGCCCTTGCCAATCCCAAATCAAAAATGGGAGAGCATTGCAATGGATTTCATCATTGGGTTGCCTAAGGTGCAAGGACGTGATTGTATTTTTGTTGTGGTAGAGAGATTGACTATGTTTTCACATTTTTATGCTATAACAACTTCATTTACAACACCTCAAGTGGCTGAGTTATTCTTTAGAGAAGTTTTCCGTTTGCATGGGTTGCCTAAAACCATTGTCAGTGATAGGGAATGCAAGTTCCTAAGTGCTTTTTGGCAAGAGATCTTCAGGCTGAGTGGTATAGTGCTTACTCCAAGCACTAGTTATTATCCACAAACAAATGGGCAATCCGAGATTGTCAACAAGTGGCTAGAAGGCTACCTTAGAAATTATGTTTCGGGGTAGCAAAGAGCTTGGATTAAGTGGCTTCATTTGGGAGAGTATTGCTACAACTCTTCCTATCATATGTCAATTAAGATGTCTCCTTTTATGGCTCTTTATGGTTATGATGCTCCTAATTTTGTGGATTTGGTGTTTGGTGATAGTAGAGCTCCACAGGCAAAGGATATGCTTCAACAGAGCCAAGACATCTTGAAATCTCTCAAGGAAAATGTGCAACAAGCTCAAAATCAGCTGAAGTTATACGCTGATCAACAGCGTATTGAGAGATCTTTTGAAGTGGGAGACATGGTCTACTTGCCCTATCAACAATCTTCCCTTAAGAAGAGTGGTGCAGAAAAGTTGAAGCCACGTTATTATGGTCCGTTCAAAGGCACCAAAAGGATTGGTGAAGTGGCATATGGGTTGGAGCTTCCAGCTGAAAGTAGGGTGCATAACGTCTTTCATGTGTCACGCCTCAAGAAGGCATTGGGCACAATGTGGTGGCTACTTCAGAATTACCTCCATTGGATGAGGAAGGTTAGTTGGTGTTGATTCCAGAAGAGATTCTTGACACTAGAGAGCGTTCCTTGAGAAGAAGAACAATCAAAGAGTACTTGGTTAGATGGAGGAACTTGCCTATTGAAGATGCCACGTGGGAAGGAGAACATATTTTGCAGCATCCATCTTTACGGTTGCTTGAGGACAAGCAATCTCGAGGAGGGCGGACTATAATGTCCCCTTCTCATTATTGATCAACTTAGTTACTCATCAGCCTATTCCGGAGGCCTGTAGGCTCATTGAGGTAAAATTAGGGTTTCCTTGCTTGGAGGTTTGAGGCATTTTTTGGGTGTTTACTATTTATAGTAAATGCTATTTTTAGCAGTGGTCCTGTTGGCAGTGCTTCAGTGTGTTTCTATTCTTGTTGGAGCAGTTGGTATTTTTGATGCAAGCTTCAATATGCAGTATTTGTTGGCATGTTTTTAAATACAAGGCAATTAATGTTCTATTTTCCAGTTGACCACTTGGCCTAGTGAAATCACTTTAAGTTGTTTTAAAAAGTGGGTCATTGAGGGTACGCCTTCATGAAGGAGTTAATATTTTAAAAATAAAGTTTTATGTTGCCTTGTTGCAGGACGCCACCCTTGAGGGAATATGAATTTTGGAAAATTGAAAAGTCATCTGTGTCTTTTGGCATGCCTTGAAGGGAATTTGAAGAGTTTCTCCTTTTCTATAAAAATAAAGCTTTGCTCTAGCATTTGGTATCTAATGTTTATGCTAAAGTTATGCTGTCAAATTGATTACTCAATTTGCACTTCGAGGAATGCTGACCTCCTAGTTCCCATCCAATTTTGTGTTTGCAAGATAACACCTAGTTGGTTTCAGACTTGTTGTGACCTTTTTCACACATCGCCCCATTCAAAATGGGGACGCCCTAATTTTTTCTTCATTCGGGTCTTTTGGCTTGGGTCTTTCGGTCTGTCTCTCTCTGTCGGTCCTTTCTATCTGATGTACTTACCATTTGACCTAGGTTTGAATTTTGGCTAAGTCTGGGGGGCTGTTTAATGAATTAGGGTTTACATTCTTCAGGCAACTTTGAGGTCAAATTGAGTTGGCTAGTCAGTTTCTGAGCTTAGCACTACGGTTAGGATACTCCAAGCAGGCTCCCTCTGAATTTTCACTGAATTCTGGCAATTTTCTATTTTTAGTAAGTGCCAATTTGGGGTTTGTTTTCTCGAGATTTTCACGTTCTGACAACTGCACTAGATTCTGAGCACTTTGAACTCATCGCTGGCAAAATTTGAGCAGAAACAGACAACTTGCTATTTTTAGCAGTTCTGCCTTCGGAGGCAAATTTCAGGGTTTGCATGTTAAATTTTTCAGATGCATGTCTGGGGATTCTTTGTGTGTTTTTTGAGACCTACGCGGCGATGTAACATGCAAAGTGAGACGATGGCTCAGTTTTCAGCCTTCAGAGGTAGATATTAGGGTTTGCATGCAAGTTTTCTCAACACAGGTCAGCATTATCTTTTTGGGTTTTCCAAGAGCTTCGCAACGAGGTAACATGCAAGGGGAACTGGTCACTTTTCAGAAACTTGCTATTTTTAGCCAGCGCTTGCATGTTGATGAATTTTCTGGGTTTTTCGAGATCTCTCGGGCAGTGTAACATGCAAAATCACCCGACAGCTGATGGGTCACCTTTTCAGACGTTTACTATTTTTAGTAGTACCACTTCAGTAGCTGCCCAACACTTCAAAATCACAAACATAGTGACATGCAACAAAAACGGAGTTGAACGGAGCTCATTCAAGGCACATGCAGGATGAATTAGGGTTTTGAGCTTCAGGACCCAAAATGAGGGGTCAAATGCCAAAATTTCCAAAAATTGATGTATCCCATCATGATCAACATCTTTCAAGGAATTCACTGGCAAAATTTGAAGGTAATCGGAGCACTTACTATTTATAGTAAGGCGTTCTTGAAACGGGCTATAAATAGAAAGTCAGCATCAGGCGCCAGTGTGAATGGGCAGGTCACCCCATGAGGAGCACGACATTCAAATTTCAAGTCAAACGGAGTTGTGGAAGTCATAAAACTAAGCAGTTACTATAAATAGTAAACCACCTCCAGAAACATGCCAAAAATAACAGGTCAGCACGAGGCGTTAGTATGAACAAGTCAAGTAGGTAATGAGGACCCCATGGCACGAATTTCAAGTCAAATGAAGTTGCAGAGAATGAAAAATCAAACACTTACTATTTTTAGCAGGCTGGTACAGAGGAATTAGCGTTTCCTAAATGTAACAAACACACTTGTACGATAAATTTAAAACTTTACAATTCAGACACAAAAGTAAGAACAATACCATTTTGATAAAAAAATTTCTTTTCAAAACATAAATAAGAAACATCTTTTGCATCTTTAAACTATTTCATTCCAAATGAAATTACAAAGTAAGAAGAGAATTATACATACATAGCCCGTAGGCTTTTGACACCAATAGAAGTAAGAAGGTCCAGGAGTTCGTCCTGTCAAGTCTTGGATCATCAGTCGGGTGTTCGTGGAGGAGAAACATCACTCGGGCGCTTTTCCGCCAACCACGGACTTATAATGCGGTCCCCCGCACGATCATTTTGCAATGAACGGCCCTCCCTTCGAAGAAGAGATTGGTTGGGTAACCTTTAATGACTACCAACTGGACATAGTGCTGTGATTCTACAAAACTAGCTTTCGTGCTAACGGCAAATCACAAACTAGGTTGTATTTCGGAATCACGGTGAACTGACAGTGTAGTACTACAACTAAATGGTTCCTTACACTACTTTGGCCAAAGTGTTTACGTTCAATGAAGAACATAGGTCCTATGTCACATTCACTTGCCAGGTTCAACTTGACTTGAGGCTATCTTAGTTCTACGCGTAGGTTGGTCTATCGGGGTAGTCCGTACCCTAGACTTCCTACAACAACCTAACTACTGGAATGACGAACATTTTAGCAAGTTACTACAACTAACGCCTTATTTCAGGATATTCACATCCTAGGAATTCAATAACTTAACTAAGTTGTTTAGTATCTGGTTGTAGTATATAACTTGCAAATGTTCTCGATTCAATCCTAGTAACTAGTATCTTATACACAAGCATATGCTCCATATATAGAGCCATTATATACTATGCAGAATTGCTTTCCATTATCTAATGTAAACCGTACACCAATGACAACAAAAGCCATGAAAAGACTACATACATGAGACAACTTATCACATGTTTAAGAAACTTTTTATTCTTTCTTATTCAATCTTAAGTCAACCAGTTATTCAAACACTTTCCTATTCAGTCATGACTATAATTCAGAGTTTTATCAGATTGCTTTAGAATATCAGGAAAATATGTAAAAGTAAGAATTTAGCATGCCTGATTAAGCTTTCCAGAAATTTGGAAGGAAACTCCTTCTCTTGCCTTCACCCAGATGGCTTTCAGCTTGAGTCTTGAAACAAATACCCAACACAGCAAACTAGCAATTCCTGATTACTGCTCTCTTATTCAGAGATTACCTCAAACTAGCAATTTCTGACTACTGCTCTCTTATTCGGAGATTTCTTCACATTAACAGAATAAACTTAACAATTTCCTTACTAAGGCGAATTCACTCTTTAGCTACAAAATGCTCTAGGAAAACTTGATTGTAAATTCGTGAGAATATGAATGCCAAACGCAGGTATTTATAGGATTGATTTTTAAACTGATTTCCTCCTTCTATGGCGCCAGAACTGCCAGCAAGTTGTGGAATGTTTCAAACTAGAAACGTGTTGCATTAAGGCGAGGGTTTCGACCTCCATTTTTGACAGCAATGGTGTTTGTTTCAATTCGAAATTGTTCAGTTTGTTAAAAACGCGACAGCTCTTATTCTGGTGCGTTTTTGCTGCTAGGTTAGATGACAAGTTTACATTTAAAACTTTTTCCTTGCTCTAATGGCGTCCACATCCATTCTCTTGCTAAGTATGAATCCGTTTGACAGATTCCAAACGTCTGCCCTAACCGCGCGAATCTCCTGCGCGTTTTTCTATTTTCATTCGCCATTTTTACGGCTGAGTTCTTTATTTCGAATTTTGCTCAATAATGTTTTAATACATTTCAATACAAATGTGACGCATTTGCTGAAGGCTCAGAATTGAAGTTTAAAAATTCAACGCAATGAAGTATTCTTAATACTTAGAGAAAATCGCGATTTTTATTCTCCTCCACGATTTTGTCTTATAAAATGATAATTCCTATTTCATTTTGATTATAAAACTTTTATTTAAGTATATTTATATATATTTTATTCTATTAAAATATCTACATAATATAGTTTTTTTAATTGTATAATTATTTAAATTAATAATTTAAATAATATCATATACCTTTATAAACTATATTATATTTATATTTTAATAAAATATTAATATATAATTATACTTCTTTATAGCTGTACATATATAAATTCAGAGGCAAAATATCGTTATTATATATAATTCAATCATCATGTTAGCTGTGGGTACGTATACTTGTATATATATTTATATATATATATTATACGTATAAGTATGTATATATGTACAAATACACATATCCACCTCTAACCAGAACTTATTACTTATAAGGTTATACTGGCAAGCATCACTTGTTTACACTTTCATAAGAAGACACGACTCCTAATGATACTAGACAAGCCTACGGATGACTTACCTTTAACCAGAACAATGACTTAGCTTATTCAGTTCTAAGGTTTGTGTGTATGTCCAGTTGGTATCCATTACTGTTTACCCGACCAAGTTCTTCCCCGAGTGATATCTCTCCTCTGTCTCGAGGTACGAACCTGTTTCCTGCAAATCATGACATGACAACGGAAGTCATTTGCTCAAAACCAAGGTAATATACATTAAGCATCGTAGAAAGTTAGAACAACATTATTCCATAACTTAATATGCTAATTTCGTTCAAGAATTACATCAGTAGAAGCATCAGATAATGAGACAATCATTTAGGACACATTCAATTGATCACAAGAACATTTCAATTTATTCAACAGAAAGATTCAACATTTACAATGTACATCCTATGCAATAGTAGTTATACAATCGGGGTGTAACACTAAATTCAAGGGTGAAACATGACAGTCATGCAAAAGCAGCATCCAGCCACGACCAACACTCTTCAAGCAAACGGCACGCCAAATTTGAACTCATTTTGAGCATTTGCTATTTTTAGTAAGTTGCTAAAAATAGCAGGCATAGGCAGGCATCAGGTACCAAAAGTTCAACCACATCCCGAGATTCAAAACAAAGCAAAAATCAGGCTTTTCGAAGTCAGAAACCAATTCAAAGCACGAAATGTGGAGAACTTTCTAAAAATAGAAAGTTAGGGCAAGCCAGGGTTAGCATGAACGAGTCACCCCAAATCAGGCAAAGGACGTGAAATTCACTAAGTTTGATGAATTTTCAAGTCTAGCATCAAAATTCGCCTTAAGAAGCTGAAGATAGATGAAAATTTTGCTAAGGCATGAAAAATGGAAGCTTGCCTAGGTAAATGCGCCCCAAGTTGAGAAGAATGGCTTGTGATTTGACTAAGTGTTGAAAATTGGAAGCTCCACCTGCTAGATGCGCCCAACCTTGAGGAGGTGAATGGAAAATTTGGTTATGTCCTCAAAAGTGAAAGCTTGACCCTTGAGATGTGCCCCCAAGTGAAAGCAGACCCTTGCAAATGCGCCTTAGGTGAAGAGTGCGCCTTGAAATTTTCTAAGTCATTAAATTGAAACCTCAGGGGTGGAAATGCACCCAATGTCATGCAGGAGGAAGTTGAGAATTGTCTAAGGCATAAAAAAATAAAAGCTCAACACTCTAAATGCGCCCAAGGAAGATGAGACTGAAAAATGTTCTAAGGTGAAGAAACTTAAACTACAACCTCTCATATGCGCCTTGGGAGGAGGGTGATTAAATTGTTTCTAAGGCAAACGAAATGAGAGCACAAGGGGTTATTTGCGCCCAAGGTAAAGAGGGACCTCAAAATTTTGCTAAGGCATGAAAGGTATAAGTACCACCTATAAAATGTGCCCCCAAATGAAAGCTTACCCATAAGTTTGCGCCTTGAGGAGAAGAGAGAATAGAAGTTTTTCTAAGTATGCGAAAATCTGAAGCATGACCTCTAAAATGCGCCTTGCCTTGCATGGAAGATTTGAAAATAATTTAAGTGTTATAAATTGAAAGCAAGCCCCTCCATATGCGCCTTGAAGAGATGAGGGAAAATATTCTAAGTGCTGAGACTTGAAATACAACCTCCTAAATGCGCCTCTAGCTGGAAGTGAGTTGAAAAAGTTACTAAGTCTCATAAATTTGAAGGGAGGCCCCCTTGAATGCGCCTTGACTCATGAAGACTCAAAAGTTTTTTAAGTATGACAAATTTGAAGCAAGCACACCCATATGCGCCCAAGAAGTTTGGAGAAGAAATTTAAAGAGATTTTTTTTACTAAGTGATGTGAAACTGAAAGCTCACATGGTGAAATGCACCTCAGCAAGAAGAAGTTGGGTTTAAAAATTTCTAAGGCGTGAAAAATGGAAAGACACCCTTTAAAGTGCGCCTCAAGCTAGAGTGGAGAGAATAAAAGACGTCTAGTGTTTAAATTGAAACCTCAAGGGTTCAAATGCACCCAGAGCTTGAAAGAAGAGGATGATTAAAATTTTCTAAGGCATTTAAATAAAAGTTCACCTCCTTTGTGTAACGAACACACTTGTACGATAAAATTAAAACTTTACAATTCATACATAAAAGTAAGAACAATACCATTTTGAACAAACAATTTCTTTTCAAAACATAAATGAGAAACATTTATTGCATCTATAAGCTATTTCATTTCAAATGAAATTACAAAGCATGATGAGAAACATACATACATAGCCCGTAGGCTTTTGACACCAATAGAAATAAGAAGGTCCAGGAATCCGTCCTGTCAAGCTTTGGAGCATCCGTCGGGTGTTCGTGGAGGAGAAACATCACTCGAGCGTTTTTCCGCCAACCACGGACTTATAATGCGGTCCCCCGCACGATCATTTTTCAATGAACGGCCCTCCCTTCGAAGAAGAGATTGGTTGGGTAACCTTTAATGACTACCAACTGGACATAGTGCTGTGATTCTACAAAACTAGCTTTCGTGCTAACGGCAAATCACAAACTAGGTTGTATTTCGGAATCACGGTGAACTGACAGTGTAGTACAACAACTAAATGGGTCCTTACACTACTTTGGCCAAAGTGTTTACGTTCAACGAAGAACATAGGTCATATGTCACATTCACTAGCCAGGTTCAACTTGACTTAAGGCTATCTTAGTTCTACGCGTAGGTTGGTCTATCGGGGTAGTCCGTACCCTAGACTTCCTACAACATTTTACTACGAGTATAATGAATCTATTTAACAAGTTACTACAACTGACGCCCTAATTCAGGATATACACATCCGAGGGATACAAAAACTTGATTAAGTTGTTTGTATTAAGTTGTAGAGTATATTTTGCAAATATTCCTGACTCAACCCTAGTAACTAATATTTATTCACAGACATATGCTCATTATATAGAGCCATTAAAACTCAATGCAGTTTGCTTTCCATTAACCAATGTATAGTGTACATCATTGACAGCAAAAGCCAAACAACAACCATGACCAGACTAAATTCATGATAATGGTTAAGAAACTATTATTCTTTTAGTTCAATCTTGAGATAATCATATTCATTTCTTTCTAGCTATGACTAAATTTCAGAGAATTATCAGATTAACATAAAAAGTAAGAGTTTAGCATGCCTGCTTTAGCTTTCCACAAGTTGGGAAGATAACTCCTTCACTGGCCTCTATTCAGACCACTTTCAGCTTGGATTCTTGAAACCAAAAGCTCAACACAGTAACAGTGTAATTCCCAGTTACTCCTCTTTTATTCAAAGCTTACTTTAAACCAGCAATTTCAACTTCTGCTCTTATGATCAGAAAACACCCTTCCTTAACAAAATACTTCACAAATTCTCTACTATGGCGAATTCTCTCTTTTGCTATGAAATGCTCAAGAACTTGATTGTAAATTCGTGTGCCCAAGAATGCCAAAACGCAGGTATATTTATAGGTTCATTTTAAAACTGATTTCCACCTTCTATGGCGCCAGGACTGCCAGCAGGTTGAAGAATATTTCAAACTAAAAACGTGTATCAAATTGGTGAGGGTTTCGACCTCCATGTTTGACAGCAAGAAGTTCATTTTAATTCGAATTTGTTTCAGGCTGTTAAAACTGTGACAACTTTCAACTGGCGCGTTTTTACAGTTAGGTTAAATGCCAAGTTTCATTTCTGACTTCTTCCTTGCTCAAATGGCGTACAGATTTCCTCTTATTCACCAAGCAAGAGATGAATCGGCCATTTTCAGACGTCTGGCCCTAGTCGCGCGGGTTACCTGCGCGTTTTTCATTTTCCCTTCTGCATTTTCGCGTTTTTCTTCTTTATTTCGCTTTGGTAAAACTTTAATATTTTAATAGATTTTTCAAAGTAAATATGGCGCATATATGCAGGCTCATATTTGAAGATTAACACTTCAAAGAATACATTTTAGAAAAATTCGCGTTTTCTTATCAATTCGTGATTTTTATGAAATCCGCGATTTTTAATTTCTTCCCAGATTTGCATTCGTGCTTTACAATGTTTTACTTTTATTTCATTTGATTTTGACCAATCTTTTATTTAAATATATTTGTTTATTATATTAAAATACTTACATAATATAGTTTATGCATAATTATTTAAATTATCAATTTAAATAATATTGTATACATTTTAAACTATATTATATTAATATTTTAATATAATATTAAATATATTGAAATACTTAACATTATATTAATATTTTAATATAATATTAAATATATTGAAATACTTAACATTATATTAATACATATATATTCATTTACATTATACATTAAACATGTAAATTAATATATATGTATTCGTATAATTTCAGAGACGAGATATCATTATAATATCAAATTCATTTATCTTGTTAGCCGTGGGTATGTATACTTGTATATATATCTGTATATATACTACATGTATAAGTATCCTTAAATACATTTATATCGACACATACGTATGGCATATCCATCTGCTTAATACGTTTGTATTGACATGAATGTACTTATGGGTACTTGTACATATCGTATTCGTATGTACAAATACACATATCCACCTCTAACCAGAACTTATCAGTTATAAGGTTATATTGGCATGCATCACTTGTTTACACATTCAGAAGAAGACACGACTCCTAATGATACGAGACAAGCCTACGGATGACTTACCTTTAACCAAAAACAATGACTTAGCTTACTCAGTTCTAAGGCTTGTGTGTGTATGTCCAGTTGGTATCCATTACTGTTTACCCGACCAAGTTCTTCCCCGAGTGATATCTCTCCTCTGTCTCGAGGTACGAACCTGTCTCCTGCAAATCATGAGATGACAACGGAAATCAATTGCTCAAAACCAAGGTAATATACATTAAGCATTGTAATAGGTTAGAACAACATTATTCCATAACTCAATATGCTAATTTCATTCAAGAATTACAATAACAGAAGCATCAGATAAAGAGACAATCATTTAGGATACATCCAATTGATCACAAGAACATTTCACTTTATTCAACAGAAAGATTCAACATTTACAATGTACATCCTATGAATAGTAGCTATACAATCGGGGTGTAACACTTTGATTGCGCCTAGATTGGAGAATAAAATCAAGAACATTCAAAGTGTGGAAAATCAAATAATCAAGTACGCCTAAGTTTGAGTTTGGCTTGGGAAATAAATTAATAGGCGTTGGATTTAAAAAAGAAAGAAACTCAATATGTTATATGTGCCTGGGTTTAGATATGATTTTAAAAGGGCGTTGGAAGTAAAATAAAATTTGCTCTAGGCAAATAATATTAAATTCGCCCAAGTTGGAGAAATTAAAATTTAAAATTTTTATTTTCCAAAATTTTAAAAAAATCAAATTCCCCCTTCGTTTGGACACATGGGATTTTTTAAGTCGGGAGATATTTATCATGGGGAAATTTTATTTCAGAGTTTATTTTGGATGGAAAATAATTTTGCCTAGCCAATTTAAAATACTGGAGCTCACGATGATTTTTAATGCTGAAGTGAATTTTAATAAATTTCTCGAAATTACTTCAGTCAACTTGAAATAATTGGCAGTCGAGGAGGGAAAATTTTAAATTCGAACGAGGAAAGAATCTCTAATAATAGCCAATTTCTATGACGACTGCATGATTACTGGGAATATTCTCTCCTAAAATTGGAAAATTTCTAAGTCATGGCGAAGTGAATTTATGGCATTTGCTAAACCGGGCACCAACTTTCAATTATAAAAACTTCGAAGTTTTTCATTTCTATTCACAAAATTGCAGAGATAAAATTTGTGCTGAAGCTGAAAGTGATTGTTGAGCTGTGAGTAATTGCTGAGTGAATGAGAGATTGTTGAGAAAATTATTTTTCTGAGTTGCTGAAGTTGAGAAGTGCTGAATGCTGAGAAGAAATAAAATCTGAAGTAGAAGTTGCTGAAGTTGAGAAAATTATTTCTCCAAGTTGCTGAAAGTGAGTGCTGAGAAGAAGTGAAATTTGATTTTTCGAAGTGCTGTGATCGATTTTTCGAGGAGCTGAAATTATTATTGTTGCAAGTTGTTGAAGTTTGGAGTTTTAATTTCGGAGTTGTATTTCTTGTGGTTTGGACTTGGTGATTCAATGCTGAAGTTTTTATTTATTTGCAGCCAACTCCACTTGCCAGCCGTCTCACGATATATATATATATATATATATATTTTTAAAGTTAGAATTATAATGCTTGCTTTTTTGTTTTGCAGATGGCTGAAAGTAGAAGAGGAGATGTTGCTGGGACGAGCAAGGCTGGAAATGTTGAAGCTGGCAAAGAAAATGCTTCCAGGCAGGCTATTATCAAACAATTGAAGAAGTCTTTTATTCCGGAGTCCAAGTTTGTATCGAAGCTGGGAAGTTTGACTGACACCAACCTCGGTTCTTTCAACCTCGAAGTTTTCAAGAGAAGAATATATGGGCAGGGTGGTAATCCTCCGTCGGTGATTTCGCACAACATTGTGAGAAGCGGGTTGTATGCAGCAGCCGGTTTCTCGCCAGTAGTTCGATGTCCAGAGCTTATTATGGAGTGTGCAAATTACTACAATTCGGACCACCAGATGATTGTTTCTCCAGATGGCATGCCGCTAGCTAATTTCCCAGCTGATGCAATTGGCGAAGCATTCGGGATCCTGGCCATGGACAAAATGTTGTACAAGTCCAAGGAGAGAGCTGACAAGATGTATGCTACATCTTTTGATAAGTGTGCTAAGAGGATCAACACTATGTGGATGAGGAAGCCAAAGCCTCCTGGCGCCAAGCTGCCAAATCAAATTATTTCAGAGGAGCTGAAGCAGGAATATTGCGATTTGATCATGTTGCTCAGCCGGTTTAATGGCAGCCCACATGCATATGCGTTTGAGCCATGGATGTTTTTCTATATCAGCGTGGTACTTGAAGGAAAATAATATGTGGATTGGGCACAGATGATTAGTGATAACATTAATGAGCAGTTGAAGAATTTAAGGAGAACGAAGACGTTCTACATGAGCTCATATGTCATCTACATGTTGGCTCGAATGATCAGATATGAGGGGTTGGCGTACCAGGAGCCAATTGGGTGTGGTTCCAATCAATTCAAGATTCTTGAATCTTGCAGGCAGTTGCATCTCACGAGCACCTCTCACTTCAAAAGGGTGAACGACGCCTTCACAATGTACATCACAAGGACTCTTCAGCAGAGATTGCAACAAAGAATATCTAAGGAGGCATAGGAGTTGATCGAGGAGTACGGGTTTTGGTTTGTCCAATTCCCAAAGTTCACATATATAAGGCTGTCAGGACACCATTCATATGTCTATCGACTACTGAGGTACCCCACTAATAGAATAATAATGCTTGAGGTGTCTAGGCAACTTGTGGCCTATGACAAAATTATAAAAAAGAAGAAGAAAGGAGGTCTGCACTTCCCTATTGTTTTGGGAAACTTGCTTGAGGAGTGCCCTTCTTTGCAAGCAGCTAGGGAGGCAGAAGAAGAATTGTAGTTCTACCACCTCACTCTCCATACCAGCCGGCAGGACTTTGATCCCTGAGGGAAGATTGGAACGGTGCTGGGCGAAGAATATAGGCACAAAACTCAATTAGAGGATTTTTGGGCAAATGCACAAGATGAAGGTGAAATCAGAAGAAGGACGTTCTCAAGATTGCCCCTGAAATTGATCAGGGAGTGCGAGGTGGTCCAGGTTCCGGATCAAGTTGATGAAGATGCCAGACTTACGCACCTGGACTATGAGTCGATAAAGAACACGCCAATCCCACCACCGGATTGGGCAGAGCCGGAGATTACAGACTTAGACACTTTGTCTATGCTTGTTTTGACTTTCACGAGGAGTTGGGTGGATGGGCATGTTCACAGGATGAAGAGAAGATCAATTGCCCTCTCGTACAATCTCATGGGTGATCGGAGGCCACCAGTGTCAGCAAAGAAGAAGAAACAAATTGCCCAACCTGTAGAGCCACAACAACAGGAAGAGCCAATTCAGCCTGAACCTCAGAGATCAGAGGAGACATCACCTACTCAGTTGTTGGCTCAATCCTCCAGCGTACATGAAGTCTCGATGTTTGCAAATCAGAGGGCTGGAGTGAATGAAGAGTAGGAAATTGGAGTTAACCAGCCGTTGTCAAGAGAACTTGATAGTTAGAGTGCCAACACTCTTGAGGGTGCCGATCAGCTAGAAGAAGGAGAAGAAACAGAGACAGACATTCGCTTTGATTGTGCACTTGAGGTAGTTTTTGAGGAGGAAGGTATTGTGGAGCTTGAAGTTCGGAGTTTTGAGGATAGCCAGCGTATGGAGACAGATGAGCCTCGACCGAATGTTGCTCAAGAAGAAGTTCATGAGGTTGAAGCAACAGAGGAGCAGCCCCTTATTGTCTATGGTGCTCAGCGGAATGCTCCAAATTGGCTCTCACGCGCGATAAGGAGAGATCAGGAGGATGACACCGACCAGGCGATAGAAATGGAGGAGCTCTTGAATAGAACAAGTGGGACACCTAAAAGGAAGAGAGCCAGGAAATATTCTAGGATGGAAACTAATGAGGCTGGTTCGCGCACTCTCCATGTTGCCGTTCCGAGGGAGGAATATGACTTAGGTGACGTGATGCCAGAAAATTACACAGTCACTACGATTGAATTAGGGCGTCCCTCTGGAGCACAAGTTGTTGAGGAGGTTGAGAATTCCTTCTAGGCGCTAAAAGATAGGATGGTACGAAAAGAGGAAAAGTATAAGAGATTGAAGAAGGAGCATAGGGCATTAGTTGGGTATGTGTAGCATTTAGCACAGCCATGTGCTCAAGAGAATCCAACGGTGGAGCTTCCGGTTGAGCTGCCACGGGAGTCGATTAGCGGACTCGAAGAAATGAAGAAGGCTATTCAAGAAGGAGATAAGTGGATAGGCGGTGTCCACACTGAGGCTGAGAAATTCATGGTTGATCTTGTCTCCTCTTTTCAGCACGCTTCCAGTATCCTCTCACGCTTGGAGAACATCGAGCAGGTTTGGAACGACACTCATATATTTCAGGATAAGACCATTCCTCGCCTCGCTGCCCTGATGCGCGTACCCATGCAGACTTTAGTTGATGAAGGGGTGATCCAGGTTGGGGATAGATATAACTTTCCGGGGTGGTATTCGGCTGCATTCACTAGCACAGGCTTCTTCGATATGGCAGCGGCAGAGTCATCTAAGATCAAGAAAGCAATGTGAAATATTCATGAGGGCATCCTCAATACACTGGAGGCGTTGTTCTTCAGAAGGCTAACTCCCGAGGAGGTGGAAGTTGATGGATTGAAGGGAAAGTTACAGCCTTTCTTCTCGGAGATGAGGGTGTTTGCTCAACTGGACTTTGAGAATATCTCTACATTCTCAGCCATCATTCAGAGCACACAGGAATCTATTGAGAGTTGGAGAAAATCTTGTGACAGGCAGGAGCAGACAATCACCATCCTCGAATATTAGCTCAACCTTACTCCGGCGATTTCAGAACAGGAAGTTGATGCGGTGCTAGCCAGATTTGTTGCTTACGTGGTCAGAGAGAAGAGCAATGGAAGTAGAGTCATGGACGAGAATCTTCTGGAACGATAGTGGGCATTAATTTCCCATAGTGGTCAAGGAGGAATCTGCTATTTTTGTACTTATTAATTACGCCACTCCACCTTCTGGTGGTTTTTAGGGTGAATCTTGTCTAGGGCTGAAGTGGCTCAATCTGAGACGTCCATTGTAATTTGATCTGGACCATCCATTGGATTGGCCAGCTATATAAAGGGGAGTCCCCTCATTTGTACACTAGTTAGTTAGACATTGGATCAGACTAAAGAGTAGACATTTTGCTAGAGCGTAGAGAGATAGTTAGAGTTAGAATAGTTTCATTGCATTGTTTGAAGAAGAAGGAAAATTTGTCCTTTGAGAATTTTGTAAGAAATTGTTACGAAGACTATTATAATGAAAGAGTTTCATTGATTGTTGAATTTTTCTTTCGTTGTTAGCAGTTAGTGAGGTTTCTTCACCCTTCGACTTCAAAGTTAGAGTAATTTTCATACAAGTAGTTAATTATGAGTGGTTGTGTTTGATTTAAGTGAGCTTCATTAATCCATACCACTAACAAGCTTACTGATGGTAAGTTTGTCCTGCGTGGTCAACTGGAATACCTTTTATATTTAACTTCGATCAAGATTCATGTGTATGTATGCATTGTTTTGATGGTATTTGCATTGTTGAATCATGATTTGAACATCTTTTCGCTCCCTTGAAGATTGCACCAACCTTGTCGAAGCTGTCCAACGGGAGGCAAGAGAACGTTCGGTTGAAGTTCATTGAAGTCAAGCTCAATACCTCTTGCATTTAGACTAGGACATATAATTTTCTAATCTCTGCAGCCATTCAATTCCGCATAATTTTGGTTAGTTTTAGGAAAAGTCATACATCAACGCTAAATCATTCGCACGAAATCCCCTTCAAATCTTTAACTTGTTGTCAATTGCAAACCTTTTTGAACAATTGTGTAAGTCCCCTTGCAAAAACAGCATATCACAACGAACCTACTGAGGGTATTCCAAAGCATTTCGGAACCTTGGAGTTGAACGTGCGATCTATCTCGCAATCTTAGTGCACAAAATTCTTTGATCAATAAAGAATGGAGTAGCCTTCGGATTACTTTGTTCTGCTGATTGGTGCGGTCACAAAAATCACATCAACAAGACTGCTTCTCAAATCAGACTATCAGACAGAGCTTCAAAGTGGTGAATTTTGATGTGATTTCCAGTTTTCAAGTTGCTGGTTTCTACACAGCTGAAAGTCATTTTTGTTTCCAACTTCTTGTACGATTTTAATTTGGTTTTGGGCATTCAAGAATATCAATTTTAAGGTGATGGCGACCCTCTCTAGTGAATCCCAGATTTTAATTTGGTTCTGGGCATTCAAGAATATCAATTCTAAGGTGATGGCGACCCTCTCTAGTGAATTCCAGATTTTTATTTGAAGTCTTTATTTTATTCTAGCAAAATCGCCCTTCTCAAGGGCCATACCATTTCAAGTGCATTGGGAATTGTGCCATTAATTAATGATGGACTTTTGAGGCTGTTTCTTCATCCTGTCATGGGCGCCTATCCTCCAGAGGTTCATTGCACTTTGTTTCACGCCATTCAGAGGTATTTTGGTGAAGTTATGAGCATTTAATTGATTCTTACAGTTGCTGGTTATTCATTTCTAGAATTGCAGATTTATATCAGACTTGTTACAGTTTGAATTTTCAGTCCTTTCTTCATCAATAATTGTTAATATTTATCATGGAATCATCCAGTATCATGGTGCTTGAAATCACTGTATTACTCATGTAATTTTGCAGCTCTCTTTCTATTTTGTAAGACTGTAAACAGTAGTACTGTTCCAGTCCTTTATTGCTGCAATTATTTCTTATTTCTCACATTAAGTACCTCTAGATGGTTTACCGCCAGTGTGGAGAATAAGTGTATCTTTCATTGTACCCACTGAAACAATTGGAGAATTCCCACTCCTGAGTGGATGCTCGCCGCAGTGGATGAATTAGATAGTTGAATCTTCATAGCTAGTTTTCCGCCTAAGTTTACTTTTAAATTGTAATAAGTACTCCGTCATATGTTAGTACCTCCCCCTCACTGAGATCTTGAATGCACATTCTTGACGTTGAGTTTTATCTTCAGTTTAGTTGCATTCTCTTTTAAGGACCTATTCTTGCGTTCCGCGACACCATTTTGTTGAGGACTTTATGGAACTGTGTGCTGCATGTTGATACCTTCTGAAGCACAAAACTGTTCAAATTGATGATTAACATATTCACCCCCATTATCTGTATGCAAAATCTTGATGAACTTCCCAGACTGTTTCTCTGCAAAAGCTTTGAAATCTTGAAAATGCTCAAAGACCTCAGACTTATGTTTGAGAATGTAAACCCAAGTCTATCTGGAAAAGTCATCAATAAATGTTAAGACATATCTACCCATGCTGAAAGATGGTTGTGGAAATGGTCTTGCCAAGTCATTGTGTACCAACTCCAATAGTTGTGTAGCCCTCCATGCTTTGCCTTTATCATATTTCTCCTTAGGATGCTTACCAAGAATGCATCCTTGGAAAATACCATCAAAAAATCGAATAGAAGGCAACCCTGCAACCATATCTTGTTGACTGAGTTGCTGCAAGTAACGGTAGTTCAAGTGGCCAAACCGTTGATTCCACAAACAACTCACCTCATTTGCATGAGTGAGTAAGACTGTTGAAGGAGAGTCAGGAACAAAGTGAGAAAACTGATATAGTTTGGACTGGTGATCTGCTTTTCCCACAACAATTGTAGACCAATTTTGCATTTCACTGATTGCCACTGTATCTGGAGTGAACTCAACTCACTTGCCAGAACCAGTGTGAGTGATCTGATAAACATATAGGAGATTAGTTGACAAAGATGGAACACAAAGAACATCCTCAAATGTCCCTTCACCCACATCAACAGACCCTCTCCCATGCACTTCAACAATAGTGTCATCACCCATTAATATGGTAGGCATAGAACATGGCTCCAAAGAGGTAAAATTTTCCTCTGATGATGCCATGTGGTGCGAAGCACCCAAGTCAATGATCCAAGACTCTGGTTGTAAAACAACAACAACTAGGGCCTTGCCCTTTCCTCTCCCCTTACTTTTGTCTGTGTCCTTAGAAGACCCTTCTGATGGACTCTGTTTGACTGAATCCTGCACCTTGATATTGTTCTTTTCTAGAAGATGTGAAAGGTGATCCATTTGTTTCTTTAAACAATTATGTTCATTGTGACCAGGCCTCTTACAGTAAGAACACTTGACCTTCTCCTTCTTAGGTTGATCACCTTTTGATGAAGAGGTCTGATTATCTGCTTTTGAAGCAATGGGTTTATGATCCTTCTTCTTCTCTCCCTGGTTCTTTTGTTTCTTATCCTTCTTGCTAGGCTCTTTCTGTTCTTTTGTGCCCTGATTGACAACTAAGGCATGTGACTTAGAGGGCTTGATTGTACCCATTAGAACCAATTTATCTTGCGCCCTAGTGAGTTCTGCAACAAACTCATCTAAAGAAGGCATTTTATATGTGGAAGCTAGGGCACATTTTGTAGCATAGAATGTAGAAACAAATACAAAATAGTTAGGACCAAGTTTAGAAAGAATACTCAAGATCAGTTGCTTATCATCCTTCTTGATTCCACACTGTTCTAACTGCAATTTAATGCCTTTCAATTTTGTGAAGAAGTCCTATATAGTGTCAAAACTGCTAGGAATTAACCCTATGAGTTCATTCTCTAACCGATGACCCCTTAGCTCATCCTGCTTACCAAAGAGGCTTTCCAATTTAGTCCACACATCATTTGGTGTTTTAGCAGACTCAATATGAAAAAGAAGGTCAGGGGAGACTAACATGCACAGAGTACCAAAGGCTTCATCACATTTGTTAAACCATTTAATCTATTCTGCATCATCTTTAGGTTTAGTTTCAAGTCCCATTGTAACACAATGATATCCATGTCTTTTCAGATATATTATCATCTTAGATTTCCATTCAAAATTGTTAGTGTTGTGTAGCTTTGGGAAATATTTTCCCTTAAAATAAAAAATTATTTCAAGGCAGGTAGGTCAGCCTTTGTTTTACAAATAATATTTATATTGTTCAAGGTTGGCTCTAGATAAGGGGTTGCCTAGCTTGTATATATAGGAGAAGGTATCTCCTCATTTGAGCATCAATCAATCAATCACTCTCCAATTCGCATCTTCAGCAATAGCAACAGTTCGCCTCCTAGCAGTAGATTCGATTCTAAGAAGAAGTATCATCTTTCGTATTTCGCTTCAAGGAGAAGTGTCTCCATTCATTGTATTAGACTTTGCTTTGTGTAGGGCCTGATTTGTATGTAGTTTCTGCACTTATTCTTCTAATATATAAGAGATCATTTTGCTGGGTTTTTCTCCCTCGAGTAGGAGGGTTTTCCCAGGGTAAAATATTGTGTTCATTGTCTTTGAGTTGTGTTTTCTGCTTATTGCATTTCTGATTCAAAAAAACTAACAAAAATAGTTATATGGAGTTAAAATTGGAAGTGTAGATGCATCCATGAGTGCAGAAAAGAAGATTGCAAGGCAGAAGGAAAAGTGCGAAAAAGAAGAATACTAGACACCCCCCCTTTTCACTAGTTTCTGAAATGATCCCCCCCCCCAGAAATTACAATGCTGGCACTTTATAATTAGTGTGATTACAATGCAAAAATTCAGATCTTTCAAAATCTTACAGGGCCCAAAATGGCCAAGAACTGAAATTACAATTCAAGTACAATATGAGATCAAATTGAGAGCAACAATGTGGAGTACACAAAAAAATATGAACTCTGGAAAAAACTGCACCAAAAACGGAGTCCGTTTGCACAAGTTATGGCTCCCGGAAGGTCTCAAAACGAGAATTGCGCAGCAAATTCTGGATGAATCTTCAATTTCTAAAAAACTAGAGTATCAAATAAAAAAACCAACTTCACCACTATGTAGAGCACAAAATTCTGCCCCAAAACAAAAAAAAATGCACCTGAAAAGGCCTCCGTATGACCGAGAACGTGCCTCTGGAAAATTGCCTCTCAAACTGAAAATGCAAATGGAGCAGGGGGTGATTTTTTTAAGAACCTGCACAAACTGCTATGTTAAATTTGATGGCTAGAGGCCCGTCAAAATTGCCGTCGCTCCTATGCCAGAAACTGCCAATGGAATATTCTTTTCAACAGAATATTCCTAAGAATCTGTGTGCATCGGTGGAATCTTTTGGTTCGCTAGTTCTGATTTAGCCGTCGGATTTTTTAACTGGCCGAAGGTTTTTTTTATTCGAGGGATTTTGAAAAGGGGTTCGCGGATTTGATAGATGGTGTCGGATTTTTTTCCCGGTTTATTTTAAGTAGTGTCGGGTTTGTGTTGACCGGCCCACGGTGGAGGTGGGTCCGCTGCCACATGGCAGCTGGTGGGTCCCCCAACTTGCACCACACCCAGCCAAGGTACGAAGGTACCCTGCAATCTGCGGACTGCAAAAACTCTCTTTTTTGCTTTTTTCAATTTTAAATTTCAAAAACAACTTTTATAATAAATAAAAATTTCTGCATTTTGAATTTTTTTTTTTTGAAATAATAAAATATTTTTGAACACAGGAATTTTTTTTTAATAATTAGTTTTTCGTACCGTTTGTGTGGAAGGGGCCGTACAGCCCGGAATGCAAAATTTTTTTGCCTCAAAAGTCAACTTCTTTGATTTCGACGAATGGGTAGTTGATCTTTAGGTTCTTGGGCCTTCTGAGCACAATGGCGAGGTCCGTTTGGGCTGAAAGTGCTCCGATTTGACGGCTATCTCTAGGAACCACACTGAAACCCCTGTTTTGCAACTAGCTCCTCTGATCTTTGATTTTGGTGAAACGAAAGCCAATATTGACTTTCTTAGGCCTTTTGGACGCTATGGAAATGCTGAAAACACCTCTAGGATTACCAGAAAGTTGCAATCACCCAGATCTCACAAGAACCAAATATGCAACCTAGATTATACAGATGCTTATTTTTCCTTTAAATTGTTCACGTTAGAGGAAAATGCTAGCTCTAGATTAGAGTCAAATCTCTCTAAGAAATCAGATAATAAAAGTGAACTAAACCAAACAAACAGGCTCTGATACCATGTTAGATTCTTCAAGAAGCGAGAATCGAGCCAAGATCTGATGTCGGTCGTAGATCACATGCAACTTCACTCAACAGATGATTGAAGATCAAAATAGCGGAATGAAGAGAAATCTGAAATGAGAGAACAATGGAGACAAAGCAAGAGAATTTGAGAATACTCTCGTGACTCTCACCGAACAATCACCAAACTAGTCAAACTAGGGAAGGTGAGAGGAGAGTGCTCAATATATAGAAGAATAAGGGCAGATATATCCAAGAGGTGCATTAACTTCTACTACCCATAAAAGGTGGGAGGTTATCACCTACTTGGTAAATGACAAGACATGTGGCATAACCTCCTCAAGTGAAGACAGGAGAGAGGTGGCACATAAATCTAGAAGGGGGTGAGAAACCCAACTACCCCATAAACTACTTAGGTAAAAACAAAATAGTGGTTATGAGAGGTGGCACAACAAGCCAAAAAAGGATGTGTAACTCAACTACCCATGTGTGGGGAGAGAGTGACACATGTAGCTGTTGTATTTTGCCATGTGTCCTCATATTACCACATCTAATAAACCTAAGCAAGCTTAATAATATGTGTAGGAAAAAATAAATACCCCTAACATAAGGAAAATAAAAAACCTACACTAACACTTGTCTATCTTATCTTTGTGCTTAATCAAAGAATGCTTCCAAAAATATGGACTAGGCAAAAGTCCGTTGTAATGCATTGAAAGATTATCAATTTTATAACACTGTTAAATTACTCCACATGTAACTAAGATTACTTATTTTGCATTTATGGCACGTGTTAAAATTTGAGGTGATCTATTTTATGTAGTAGAAAAATGTTTGGATTCAGGTTGAAACCTCAGGATGATATCTAGGAAGTGCAATGTGAACATTAGCAATGCATGGGATGTGGTCCTTTAGTTGTCTTATCTTCATAAATAGAAAAATGTGTTCAACTTGTTTTGTTCTCTTTCTGACATGAATATCATTATTCGTTTTTCATGGAGAAGTTTTTTCTGTGCCATAGGGTAATTACTTGTGGTACTTAATCATGTTGAAATTGTATCTGTTTTTTGTTTACTACACAATTTGAATGGATAAAATATACTTGTTGGGTATCAAATATAGGTTAAATAGGTTGGATTCATGAAGGTACTAATCTTTTGGATTTTTGTACCACATCTTTGATGGAAAACATTCGTTCTATAGAATTCTGTCAATGACTGTCATACTACAGGTGGCCTTGGATAACATTTCTAACTTTGTAAGTTATTCACAACAAAATATCCACTCCAATTGAACTCTTGGGAGACCAGATCTACTGACTAGATTCTTTGATATTTTACTGAAATTTAGAATTTCATCTCGGATGTTGTTTCTAGTTTAGTTTTATTATTTTAGATGCATAATATTGTTTGTTTTTCATGTTATCATCGGAAGCAAAAGCAGCAGTAGTAATATTTACTTGGTCATGTAGACATTCTGCAATGAATAATGATGTCTATTACATCTTTCATGGAGTGATACTTTCTAATTGTTGATTATTCTATGATGGTTAACTTGTAGGCCTCAGAGCTTTCCTCTTAAAATGACTGGCTGGCCCACACAATTAGAAGCTTATGCTTTCTTGGTTGTCAGCCCTCCATCTATGGCTCAACAATTTGAGAAGGTTTGCAACCTTACTTTAATACTATACATCCTTTTGACCATATCATTGGAGTTTGTCATATATGTAACTATTGTATTGTCATGATACATTGAATTTGTCTACAAAGAAAGGAAATTTCACACGTAAAGATAATAAGTAGTGCCTAAAATACTTGTATTGTGAATAGAAATTTTAATTCGATACCATAGTTTTTATTAGATGAATTTTGGTAGAGTAGAGGAAGCCATTGTTGAACTTCCAAGGGAGACTGTAGACACCGGTTATTCTATGCCCTTTATCAGGTCTACATGTCATTAACTTTGTTTCGGACTCATCTAAGTTGACATACTACCAAGCCCTTGACAACGTATGGACATAATCTGCTTATACATTTTCAAACCCATAAAGTATTTTGAAAATTTAATTAATCACCTTATCCACTAGGCCTAACTGCTGAAATCCTATGACTTGCCAGCCATGTCAGAAACATATAATTCATTTGAATATATAAATATGGTCATTTTTTTCTCATTCAATGCTTATTCATCACCATGGGGAGCAATAAAGTGTATATAGCTGAGGTGGGAACTATCTTGGGATTTGTGTTGTGACATTAAAGAGTATATTGGTGATATTTGAGTGCATACCAAGTAGAGAATTTTGAAATCACGTCTAGCATATTATCTTCGCCCCCTCATACACATCACCTTGGCCACGCCTTAAAAAAAAAAATCTCCAACACCACTTACCACATTAGGCGCATTTGAGGCTTTAAGAAGAAAAAACGCCTAGCATTTACCAAGCTCCCACCACGCCTTAATCACATTTCACCCCACTTACCACCTTAGCTTACTTTTACCCTCCTAACTTGGGCGCATTTGGAGGGGTGAGGAGGACAAAACTCTTTGACTTTGTTGACTTGATTCATCTTGGGCGCATTTCAGCCTTGGTGGAGGATAAACTTCAAACGCCTTCATGTGACTTTTCAGCTTCTCCATTTTTGTCTCCATATGGCCCCATTTGGGCGCATTTTACTATGTGTGAAGGATGAGAATCTTTGACCCTTTTGACTTTGCATGGGCGCATTTGTGTGAGAGAGAAGAATTTTGAATTCCCCACGCCTTGGCATGTGACTCTTCACCTTCTTCATTTTTGTCTTCATATGCATGATCTTGGGCGCATTTTGCCTATGCTATAGGATGAGCTTGGGCGCATTTTGATGCATGAGGGGGATTAAAATGTTTGACTTTCCTTTGAACATTTTGCCTTGGGCGCATTTTAGCCATGGTCGAGGACGAAGTTTGCAAGTTGGGCGCATTTTGAGGGTGGTGGCGGATTTCTTATACTTAGAAAATTTTCAACTTTCTTCTCTTCAAGGTGAGCACATTTTCCTAGGCCTGCAGGACGAAACTCATTGACTTCCTTTGACTTCTGGTGCCTTGGGCGCATTTGGACCCCTGAGCAGGATGAACGCCATACTTAGAATTTTTTATGCCTCCAGCTGAGATGGGCGCATTTTGCCATAGCAACTGGATGAAGTTCCAGACTTAGACAAATTTTCATCATCCTTCGCCAGCTTATGTGCCCTACTATTTATAGTAAGTCCTCTGAATTTGCGTCTCTGAAGCCCAGAATGACTCGAAACTTTGCACACTGCATCCTCACCACCTCGTTGTCCTGTCGACACTGCCATTTTTAGTCACCCTGCTCTTTTTAGCATGTTTCTGAAGGTGGTTTACTATAAATAGTAACCTCTTGTTTCTGATAGCTCCATTGCTCCGATCGACTTGAAATTTGAATGAGGCGCTCCTCACCACGTGACCTTACTGTCAACATCAACGCATGCAATTGATTTACTATTTTTAGCCAGTTTCCAATCTGACTTACTATAAATAGTAAGTACTCCGTTTGACTTGAAATTTCAGCAGCAGATAGCCTGAAGAATGCTGATCGCGGTGGTTTACACCGGATTTTGAAGATTCCGAGTTTTTACGCCTATTTTTGGGTCCCGAAGCTGGAAACCCTAATTTGCATTGCATGCATATCAAATGAACTCCGTTTGCCTTCGTTTCTGCGACACTGCGATCAGCTCGTGATTTTGAACTGCTGGGAAGCGGCTGCCGGGACACACCTGCTAAAAATAGCAAGTTCCTTACTGAGTGAGAATCTCCGTTTGCATGTCACACCATCGCGAGGCTCTCGAAAAACCCATTAGGAATCACCTGACATGCAAAGGAAAACTCTGCATCTGCACCCTGAAATTGGCTCCGGAAGCTAGACTGCTAAAAATAGTAAGTTGTCCGTTTTCGCTCAAATTTTGCACACGAGTAGCCTGATATGCTCTGAACGCAGTGTGATCGTCGGAATTTCAAAATAGCTGACAAACTGCATGTAATTTCACACTTACTAAAAATAGTAAGTACCTCGGAATCTGATAAAATTTTAGTGGAAGCCTGCTGGAAACACACTGACAACAACGTTAAGCTCAATTTTCAATTTACTTACTTCATTTGACCTCAAATTGGCAAGGAAGCTCAAAACCCTAATTTTAGACTTGGCCGAATTCACGTTTAAGCTCGATGACGGGAACGTCCCTAGAAAGCAGACCATAGAAAAGAGACAGACGGAGAGAGAGAGACAAAAACCAAAGCCAAAAGACCAGAATGGAGCAAAAATTAGGGGTCCCCATTTTCAATGGGGCGATGTGTGAAAAGGTCACAACAGGATTAGGTGCCATTCACCTTGCAAATCCTAAACAAGTTATATTAGTTTTATTTAATGTTGTTGATAAATAACTGTTATGTCTCCAAGGAACATGGAGGGAGTAGAGTTGGAAGCCCTCTATGTGGTAGGAGAATATTTATCTTCTCCCATGTAATTGTAGTGGCATTTAAGTTAGGAGCTACTTTTGGGAAGATATTGAAAACTGGGTAAAAATCAAGAAGCATAAGAAGGCACAAGAGCATCTTCTATTATGGGATCTTATGACAAATTTGGTCAATCTTCCATGGACCACCTAGGAATGGGATCTTGGTTAATTTGATGATTATGATAGAATCTATGATGTTTATGACACAGGAGGTGGATGTAAGGTGCATAAAAGGATTTGCTATTTAGGGTATGTTGATTGTTTCATGAGGTGTGAGATATCCTATGAGGATTTGTAAACCTAGTTTTGGGTGTGTGGTGTTGGCCATTTGTTTTGGAATACCATTCATGGTATCTTGTATTCATCTCTCCTATATATTGGTGCCTTGAGATGGTAGTAATACCAGATTATTTTGTAGGTCATTCAAGCACCGATATGCTATCCAGGTTCAAAAGGATAAGTTGATGTATTGTAACTTATTTAATTGTTAATACAGACTTGGGTCTCTTTGTGTGTGGATTTTTTCCTCAAAAGATCTTCGTATTATGGTTTGCATCTACTTTATGGTTGATTTTCATTTCTATTTATGATCTATCATTGTTATTGAATTTGGTTGCATTAAGATCAACATATATCTTTGTATGGTTACACATTGTTTCAACATGTCATGTCCTCGATTTGGAGGCAAATTAATTTAATTAATTAAGTTGTCCAAATATTGTTATTTCATAAGGATGACTAATTGATTAATTTAATTAAATTAAATATTAAATTAATTATTTATAAAGTTATCCTAAAACTACAATATCATAAGGTGACTTTATATTTAATTAATTTAATAATAAAGTGACTAAAGATAAAATAATATCAAAAATCACTTAAGTGAATAAAATAATAAAATATTTTAGAAGCTTCTTGGAGATGGGTTAGAAAAGTATATAAGAAGCTCATTGCTAGTCATTCAAGCACACTTGGATTTTACTTCTATTCTATTCATACCTGCATGGTAGAAGAAAAGCTTGAATGCTTTCATTGCCTAAGGGTTTGAAGACTCTAAGGTACCAGTTTCGATTGTGAAATATTAGTCCTAGCTGGAATTGTGAGAAATCCATCCAGGGTTTCTATTTGTGCTTCATTGAAGAGTTGATCTCGGTACAATAGCTGATGTATTATTGCCCTAGCTGAGTTGATGTGATAGCTAAAGAATTATTGCATCTTAAGTGCAGCAGCTGAGGAATTGTTGCATTTGATTGATAAGTTTGATTTGCTACAACAGCTGATGTATTGCTGTAATTTGTTGGAGAAAATACTGAAGAACATTTTCAGTTTGGAGTTGCATTGGTTTGGAACAATTGCTGCCATCAGTCTTCAATTAGGTTCTTGAATTGGCACTTTATTTGCATATTTATATCAGTTTGTAATTGCTGCTACAACAGCCTTGTATTTGCAGTTCCCATATCTTATAGTATTGGCATTGGCATTGTAAAATCGCACCAGCTTAAGGGTGATAGCTTGAAGTCTTTTGCATATTGTAAATCAGTTTCATGACAGCAAGAAAAGAGTTTAGGGTTGCATATGACATGTTTGCTAAAATGTCTACTTGCTGAAGTAATCATTTATACCAATAGGTTGCATACAAAGTGTATGATGAAATGTCAAATTTCTGTAGCTATTCATTTTAATTCATAAGTTTGCATGACAAGTGTTTGGTATAATCCCTCATTGTTGTAGCATTCAATTGGCATAAGAAACTTGCATACCAACTATTTGTCTTAATGTCAATGAGTTGTAGTTGAATATTTGCACAAGTTTCAGCTATAGTGATGTTAGGAGTTCACATGCTAAGTGTTTGCTAAAATACCTATTGGCTGTAGCTTTACATTTACGCAGTTGCACTTCACTTTCAGTCATTATAAGGCATTGTAGCTCATCTCAAGCATTAGCTTCAGCTTTGAAAGAGTCTGGGTAATGTATGACAAGTGTTTTTCATAATGTCTCTTGTTGCTATTATGCATTTGCATTATATTTTCAGTCATCATTGAGCATTGGAAAGTCATTAGAATCCATTGCATTGCATTACATTACCATTTAGTTCCAGTCCTTGCATACTTTCATTTAAGACATTTAGTTGATCAAAACATCGTATGCATTTGAAATTATCAAAAAGAAACTACAATCAGCAGGTTCAGACTTTGCAAGGCAAGTGTTTGACAAAATTCCCGGAGCTTCAAATCATCAAGTTAAGGCCAGAATTAGCAAGGGACATTACACAACATTTGATATCAGAGTCATGGTTGGCTTGATTAGAAAGAGGGATGCTTCTATTAGAATGTTTAATTGAGTTTTACTTTTTTGCTACAGCAGGAGTGTATTGTTTTCTTGTAGTTTAAGGTTTTGGGTGATAGAGATCATGGCTAGTTCATCTTGGTTGGAGATAAAAAAGTTTAGTGCCATAGGCTTTGAGCTTTGTACGTTGAAGATGGAGGATCTCTTGGAGGAAAGAGATCAAGGGATTTCCATGAATAGTGAAACTAATTTGGAAAAGATGTTAGATGAAGAATGGTTAAAAGTTGATAAAAAGCTCATGGCACCACACAATTGTGTTTATTTGATTACTTTTTATTGAATATTTCTAATGAAACTATTGCACATAAATTGTTGAATTGAATATGAGAGATATCAAACATAGAGTGAAGTTATTTAAAAAAAAATTGTATTATATTAAAATGAAGAATGGGGACTTGGTTGCAGAACACTTAAATGCTTTTAATCTAATCTTGAGTTATAGTTAGTTGATGTGAAGACGGATGAGGATAAATGCATTTTATTGTTATGTTCATTGCAATCAATGGTTATTTTATAGATGATTTGAAGTTGGATTCCTTTATTGCCACTTTTCTCTCAAAGAAAATGAGGACTTTGGAGGGGTCCAAGGATGCATTGCATGTGCGAGGTAGATTTGAGAGAGGAAAGGACAAGAAGAAGGGTGATAATGACAAGTCTAAGGACTGTTTCAGTCCAAGTGAAGGTCTAAAAGACTTGGTAAGATAAGATTGAGGTGTTGGAACTATAGTAAATGGGGGTATCTCAAAAAAGGAATGTAAGAATAAGACGAAAAATAATGAAGATTCCTCTACCAATAAATTCTTTGATTATGAAGCTATTGAAGCTTTTACTATTTTCGCTAACTTGACTTTTATTGTGGTGCAGGAGCACCAATCTTTCATTTGGTTCTTCATTAGTAGTTTCTTGGATAAGGTGTGTTAGGGTGTTTGAGTTAAGGTCTTGAGTCCAAATAAGGTCCAATGTGACCATTCTTATGTAATTGATCAATCTTGATGAGTTTGAGTCCATATTATAGAAGTTGTAAGTCATGTTGAGGGGTTGTGAAGATTGACAAGGGTTGTCAAGTTAGGATAAGGTGTTGAATTTCTTTGTAAAGTCTTGTTTTGGAATTCAATAAGGTCTAAAAAGAGACCATCTCTAATGTTTAAGTGTTAGGAGAGTCATAAAATGGAAATTTTACAAAAATGTGTAAAGGGTGTCATTTTACCCTCCAACGGTCACAAGAGGTTTGAAAAGTGGTTAGATGGTAGTTGGTCGTTTGGTTTTGGTGGAGGAACCTTTACAAAGGGGGATTTCATCGTTGTGAGTTTTGGTTGAGAGTTTTTGAAGGCAAATTAATAAAGTTTCTCTCAGTTTTTTCTGAAAATCACTGTAATTCTCTTTATTTCTAGGTCTGTATGGAATGTACAGCCTTTAGGTGGCTAAAAGTCTCTCATGATTTCCATAGTAGCATGAATATATTGTGATTTTTTGGTTTGGAGGTATAAAAGTAAGTTTGAAGCATTCAAATACTTGTTTTCTTAGACAGGCCGAGTTACCTTGTCTTTTGGGGTTTTGAGAACTCTCACTATGTAAAAGGGCCCATACACCGACTGTAATTACTGTGACAGGTGTAATGGGTCCTAGGGTGTTAGAATAGATGGTAGGATGCTTGATTTGGGTTGTGGAGGAAGAATAAGGGAGATGGTGTTGCTGCCCCTGTTGATTTTTGTGAAGAAAATGCATGAAAATAGTGGTTTTGGTCTAGGGTTTTAAGAAATCCTTGCGGAAAGTCGGTTCTTATGAGTTTGTGAGCATGTACGGGGTGGTATAAAAGTGTTTGAAGAACTTTTAGGGTTTGTGTGGGTGTGGAACCATACTTTTCAATAAACCCTCATGAGGAAAGCCAAAGTCAAGGGTTTTGGTGTTTAGGGTGTTGCAGGGCCTTTCAGGGCTTATGAGTTGAGGAATTTGTGTGTTTTCAGGCAGAGAAGTGTAGTCCAATTGAAATCTGAGTGAAAGGGTGTTGTACCCAAACCAAATTTTTTGCTTCATCAAGGCATTTTGCATAAAATAGTTTAAACCTTTGCTAAAATGATGTAAAACGCAGTTTTGGGCAATATCAAGCATGGAGTTTTTGTCAATATTTTGTCAGTCAAAGTCAGTTTTATTGATCAGAACCTGAAGCAGAGACTCAGAACGGAGCTTTTCACAATGGAGAGACATCTCACGACAACATTTCAAGTTGCACACGGTCATTTCAGTGGTTAAATTATGAAGATTTCTCAGGGAAAAAGCAGAAAGCGCAACTATAGCTCAGGGGCGCCCAACTTTTTGAAGGTTAAGATCTTGTTGAAAGTGCGCGAGCATACAATCAATCTCTTCAGAATTGGCCTAGCTATCCGATGAGCTATCCAGCAAAGCTTTCCGAGACCTACAGTTCCGACAAACAGCGACAGAAGTTGAAATCCCCAAAGTTCCAGATATGAGAATTTTGTGTTTTTCAGGCAAAAGCGCGCCTTTAGCCTGAGGGCACCCATCTTAAAGAAGGGGTAATTCTTGGCATTTTTGATAGCGGATACAGTCAATCCGTTCACGACTAGTTTGCTCGTCCAACGAGATATCAAACGTAGTCATCCGAGTTTCAGAACTTCGGCAGCAGTCGTTTGAAGATAGGCTTATAATGGAGATTTCACACTTCAGAGCTTCTCCATCGCGTTCCCAGTGCAAGTACAGCCCAGGGGCGCTGGTTTAAAGGACCCTTAAGATGGCAAAATTTGCAGATGAGGTCTTCCTGACATCAGTACTACTCTAGCCTAGCTCTGCAATGCATCATCCTGCCTGTCGATCCGACGTTCCAGGTGATCGTGGCCGAGGTTTTACCAAGCACGTAATTTCACGGGCGGACCAACATAAAATTTGCAGTGTATTTCTACAGTCTAGAGGTGCCTAGCCTTTAGGCCTGTCAGATGAGGTCGTTCGCGTCCGAAGTCTTCACGGCTTTTGAGCGTAATTACTTTATCTATTCAACGAGCCTAGCCGTCAGCCTTTGGGATTTGGCAAACGCTCGTACGTTCGAGGTATTTGGCAAAATGCTAAAAAGTGAAGACGTCCGGAAAATGGCCAAGGCTGGAGCGGTTATTTTAAATAAAATACGCACTAGAGTTTTTGAGGTCTTAGAAGCAGTTTTCTTGCTTCGTCACCTCCAGAGACTTCTCTTGTGGGCCCTTCTGGCTGTCCATTAAAACAGATAATGTTCGAATCGGGTTATCCCAGCTCCAGATATCAGAGGTCAAAGTAGGGCATTTGGTTGAAAGTTCGACTTTCGTCAGAATGACATCAGTGCAACTAAGAGCCAGGGGCACTTTTACTTTTGAGGCCCTTAATGAACTTTTCAAAGGTCATGCATACAGTCGTTGGATGCAAAATGTCTCCAGGCACGCAGTAAGCTTCGTTTCTTGTCAGCAGGGTTCACTGTTTGCCGTCAGCAGCCATTTGAAGTGTCAGATGGCAGTTTAGGAAAATGGTTAAGTCTGGAACCCGTAAATGAATTTAATCAGGGTCGCCTAATTTTTCAAGGTATTAAATGATGGATTTTGCAGTAGTGTCTCCCAGCAGACATTTCTTCCTTGTTCAGTAGGCTTTCCGATGAATTCTTCAGCTCAGTCCCAGCATCTCCCGGTCACTCAGGAATCAGTGTTGAAGTTGGCCAGTCGTGACTTTGCCGTCAGCTACAAAATAGGAAGTTAATAAAAAGTGGAATATCTTGAGCAAATGGACGCCTATGAGCTCAAACAATGACTTTTCGGAATCAGTGAAGTTCGCCGGTGAATCTCAAAGCTTCATCCAAATTGTCAACTGAAGTTTGATAATATTTAATATTTATTATTGCATTTTAGCATTAAATGGCGATTTTCTTAAGATTGGCGCCCTCTTTATGCTAAGTTCTCAAATTGCATGATGATGAATATTTTATTATTATTTATTTTTGAGCTCCGAGTCAGTGGCAGTTCAACAGAAGGGCGACCAATTGGAAGGCTTCTATTTCAGTCAGGGTTTTGAAATCTTGTAGTTCACAAGTTGGTGCGAATTTCTTCTTGTTTAAATATGGCGCCTTCATTTATTATTCACCAAGCTCCCAGAGAAATTCGTATTTTTTAAGAGAAATTCATATTTTCAAGCAAAATTCGTTTTTCTTCAAGGCAAAGGCGTATTTTCAAGCAAAATTCATTTTTCTTCATTCACAAGGCGTATTTTCAAGGGAGATTTGTATTTCTCAAACAAAGGCAGATTTCTCATCTATTGCCAAGGGCGTTTTCATCAAATACATCTTTTTGCAGGATAAAAGTTCATAATCATTAGCAATTTGAAGAATTCAAGGGCGATTTTCATTGAAGAAGAGCAAACAAAAAACGTCTTTTTCCTCCTTGATTCTCAAATTTCTCTCAGTATACAATTCACATGTTCCTGAAATTGGCAAATTTGACAAGTCTCAACATCTGGATCATTTTCATATAACTTCCTCGAATTAAAATCGTGCGTTTGATTTTTCAGGAATTTTTAACTTCAGAACATTCGTTCTTGAGTTTCTAATTTCAACTGAAAAGTCTTTGCATGGTCGAGTAGAAGTTAGATTTTCGCATTTCTGACGTTCTGGGTTGTGTTAGAATCTTTTTCTAGACAAAACCCATATCTCATATTTTTCGCCGAAAATAACCCTTCGATAGGCTATTTTTAGCCTCAGCAGGCTATTTTTAGCTTTCCAGAAATCTTGTCAGAACATAGTCAAGTTTATAGTCAACAGGCGAGTTTTTCAGAGTACAGTACACACAGATTGAATTCAAGACCAAATCGGTCTTAATTCATGACTTCATCAGAGAAGCTGAGACCGATTTGTATCAAGTGTATTCAAAGGATTGACAGGTGTAGTTACTCAAGTTGACATGGTTGCATGCCTCGTATGGCCAATTGTCTTCCAAAGTCGGTTTAGAGGGTTGATACTGTTGGAGTTTTGCATGTGCAGCAAGTTCATTTGCATTTCTCACAACTAGAGTGTGCGCAGGCAAACCTCACAGTTTCGTCATGCCAAAGCATCAGAAGCATCAAGCTGCAGAAGAGATAGTGGCCATCACTTCAGTTACGGAGCCGCCAAAGTTATAAGTCAGTGAAATGTTAGTTTGAGTGTGCAAAGATTGCCAAGATTGCTCAAGTTGTTGACAAGTAGTGAATTGTGACGTTCTTCAGATGCTGATGCAGTTAACAATCTCGTTGAGGGATTGATTGTTCGAGATCACGATCAGTAGACTTCAGTTCCCACCACTCAGGATAGACATTACACACAGGAGTTAAACTTGGCGTTACTTTCTCAAGTTAGCTCGCTGTCTCATCTCATGCATATCTATTCTGAGATTAGCTTTACACACTTGGAGTTTCTTTTAGGGTTTTCGTTAACTGATGGTAGTCTTCCAGTTAACTCGCTTTCAATAAGGACGTGCATGCTTGCACAATTGTCCATTTTTAGATTAGATGTTTAGGTTAACTGATGGTAGTTTTCCAGTTAACTGTATAGTTTGCTTAATTAGGGCTTAGCATAAATCTTGCATGCATTGCAAGACTATAGTTGACTCAAGGTGATTTTAGGGTTCCCTACACCTTGATGTATATAAATAAGAGCTTTTGCTCATTTGTAATTAACTTTTGCACGAGAAAAATATATGCTGCGCCTACCTTGCCCTCAATATTGCTCTTTTTGTATCTGTTCATGTGTTTTTACTATTATGATGAATTGTTATGCCACATAGGGTTTCATGCAATTATAATGGTGAATTCTTTCTGTTTTGTGCATCTTTACCATTATGATCAATCGTTATGCCACATAGGGTTTCATGCGATTGTAATGATAAATCTGTTTTGTGAGTCTTTACTATTATGATCAATTGTTATGCCACATAGGGTTTCATGCGATTGTCATGGTAAATTCTTCCCATAGTTTAGATAAATCTGTTTTGTGCCTAATAAACTTGTTCAGATTGAAATAATAGTCACGCCACCTTGCCTTCAAGTAGAGAATTTGTACTTGGTTATCGTGTGTTGTCATGGACAATAAACTAATTCGGATTGAGATAATAGATGCGCCACCTTGCCTTCAAGTAGAGAATCCGTATCCAGTTTATCGTGTGATGTTGTTACCAATAAACTTGTCTAGATTGAGCTGATAGATGCGCCACCTTGCCTTCAAGTTGAGAATTTATACATGTTTATCGTCTAATAGTCAAACCCTGCTCCATTTCCTCATGCTCTGTTTTCTTGAGGAAATTGGATAGATTTAAAGTAGATAGCTTAGTTGTAGTTAATGATCTGCGAAACCAGAAAATCCTTAGCTGCAACGTTCTTGGTTTTCTTAACCTTGTGCCTCTTCCAGCTGAGAACAAAAAGATAGGACTTAGATTACTTTTCTTTTCCATGCATTCCAGCACTACGAGGGAGCTTCCCCTCCTAATTTGAAGAGCACTCATTACGCAGTGTGCATAGCTGTCCGTACAAACCTGCACTCCAGAGGTGTTAGTTTTTACGCCAACAAAGGGAAAGTTTAAAGTGTATCCCCTTTGTAAATCTGGCCTAATTCATGGCCTAGGACAGTGTTGAGGGCCTAGTTTCAAGAGATTGCTCCGAAGGAGTCTAATTTGGTATTGGAGTATGTTGTGCAGACCCATTAATGGGTATCTGAATCTGTGTCTTGTTTGGAGAGACCTTTAGAAAATTTGAGAGAAAAAGCCTAAAAACAGGGTCTATTGACCTACAAGACAGCCAGGGTGACATTGTGAAAAAAGAAGCAATTTTGAGAGAGGGTTTAAAGTTTGATAGGAACTTGTTTATGTTGTCCAAATAAGTGTTTGAAACCCCTTGACTTGCATCAAAGTGGTATCAGAGCAAGGGAGTAGGTCTCTTGAGAAAGAAGATTAAGAGTTTGTGTGCAAGGAGAAGGTATACTTGGAGGAATCAAAATGCCTCCGAAGGGAAGTGCTGTTGCAAAGAAAGTTGACAACCAAGGTAAGAAGATAGAAGCCTTGGAGAGGGAAATTGCTATGCTGAAGGCTAAAGGTAGGGCTCTCTTGGAGGAGAGTGAAACAGAGGAAGAAACCACTAGTGATGAAGAGGAGATGGATCTAGATGATGTAAGGATGCTGAAGCTTATGTAGGCTGTGAGGAAAGATGGACATAGCAAAATGGATGTTCCCATGTATGGAGGTAAATTAGATGGAGAAGAGCTCTTGGGTTGGATAGGGGCTTTGGAGAACTATTTTGAAAGTGAGGAGGTAGGTGAAGAACACAAGGTGAAGAAGGCAAAAACCAAGTTGAAGGGACATGCCCTGTTGTGGTGGAATTTTGTGCAAGATGAGAGGGAGAAACAAGGAAAGAACAAGATCACTTCTTGGGAGAGAATGAAGACAAAAATCAAAGGTAAGTTCCTACCTAAAGATTATAATATTCAATTGCTTAAAAGACTTCAAAATCTTAGGCAAAAGGATCTAGATGTGCAAACATATACTGAAGAGTTTTATAGGTTAAGTATAAGAGCAAAACATGAAGAAGATGAAGAAGAGCAGGTGGCTAGGTATCTCAATGGTCTGAGATATAATATTCAAGATGAGATCAATGTGTTGGCACCAAAAACATTGGAGGAGTGTTTTCAAATGGCTGTTAAGATTGAAGAAAAACTTAAGAGGAGACAAGAGAAGGCAACAAGAGGAAGAGGCATATCCTTGGTTTAGCTTGGAACTTGATTTTTGTAGAAAAATTGAATGACTTAGGGGTGCCTATTACTTTTGAGAAGAGTGGTTGCAAGTTGAGTACAAGAAATTTGATATTGGCTAGGGGCACTTAGTGTGACACCTTGTTTAGGTTGGATGCATCTATTTTTTATAACTCTTTGAATTTAATTGATTACTCTATATCTTGTAAATTGTTGCACTAGGAGATGGGTCATATTGGTGAGAAGGATCTCAAAACTGTATATATTTGTTTCTTGGATTTTTGACAATAATGAATGATAACAATAAATTGCAAGATAATGATTAACTGCTGTATTAATCTCATGAAAGATATCATGCACTAACTCATCATGTATTACAAAACTTGATGGAAGATTATTCATAGAATTGCCAAGTACATTAAGTAATCAAATCCATGGTATACCCATGTGAAAAATACCTCAAAGGATGGAAGTTGAAGCGGATAGCAGCAGGTCTGAGACAAATTGAGGAGGCTACAACAGGTCTGCTATGTTCTTTGAAGGTCAAGACACCCTTAAATCTTCAAAAACCACCTCATATGACACCTCCTAATGAAACAACCACCCCTGATTTTTTTTTGTTTGTTTACAGAGTATGGTGTAGATTGCAGATTTGTTTGGTTTCAAGGTTACATACAACATGTGTGGCATTCATAGAAAAAAAATTGCATAGAAAGGAAATGAACTTGGACTTGCTACATA
>VDFB02144283.1:0-12323 GCA_007258455.2 Sequoia sempervirens
AATAATCTATGTTTGAATCTATCCCTTAAATTTCATTTGAGACAATTATCCGTAACAATCAAAATCAAATTATAAATAAATCAAACGGTTGACAAATAAATCATCTGATTGGACTAAGTCAATCGTTATCTCTAAGTTTCACTATTATATTGAAAATCAAGATATTTTAATAATTAACATTTAAATTAAACCATTTATTCCCTATTTCATCATAGAATAAATAAATAAATTAATCGAAATCAATATTCTAAATAAAACGTTTGATTAAACATCAATTTTTATTTTCTCATACCAAAGTGATAATCATTTTGATTAATTCCTATTTTTTTTAACATATTCAAACTATGATTTAATTGTATACCTCTAAAATATTATTTAGAATCTCATGATTTCCTGATCAAAACAAAATCTTAAATAAAATTAGATTGATTACAAAGACTCATTTATTACATTTGACTTGTTGATAGAATAATTCCCTGAAATAAATTATAATTTTAAAATAGGAACCTATTTAAATAGAACCTATTTAAATATAATTGTTTAAAATAACCAATCTATTATTTTATTTTACCACGTAATGGAAAGATGAGGGAATATATATTCATTAAATATATATATTTCTATATATAACTTTAAAATTAATATATATATATATATATATATATATATATATTATAATAAATATATAGTACATATATATCAAATCAATATATATAATATATAAATAATATAATAAATATATATATTATAATATATATAAAAAACAAAATTTAAACCTTCTGAGTTAAAATAAACCAAATTTTTATTAAAATAAAGCTGAAGGCCAAAGAGCTCACTTTGGGTAGCGTTGCAGCTAGCGAGGCCTTTTGTGTGGCTACTCAGCGGCCTACATGGGGAGTGCAGCCCCTCCCCACGTCATGGGGGCTGCCATGATAGCATACCCCATGGATGGGGGGGTGGGCTGTCAGGCAGCCAAAAGTAAAATTTTATTTTATTTATATATTTTTTACAAAATTTCCTTCACAATTTAGTTTTAAAAGAAAGAAAATCAAAGCCTATTCACAGGTAAAATAAGCGAGGCAAGAATTTCATAACAAAAGTTTTATTTTTAAAAGGAAAACTTTCAAATCTGTATAATATGAGTGGATAAATATATATATAATTACATCATTCCACAGCCCAAATTGGGCAAATTTTTCTTGAGGTAAAGGTTAAAAGGAAAGATTTTGAACACAATAGCATGGTAAAAATTCTGGGTTTTCTCCAAATTGATAGTGAAGATAAATCTTTGCATTTGAATCCTTCAAAACTTTGTGTTGCTAGTTTTAAACGAATTTTTCATGGTTTTATTGTATTTCCAAATAGCATATCAAAGATTTCAAAAACAAAACATGAAGAGGGTTTAATCTATTTCAAAATGAACAAGAATGATTAAAGGAGAACCTGATTTTCCTCCACGAATTTGAAACCTTCAAGCATGGTGTTCTCTAATCCTTCCCTTGAATCCAACTTCAACAAAATCTCCATCTCCTTCAAAATTCCAAGCAAAAACCATAGCCCACCAAATTTTCCCCAAATTGCAAGCTTAAAAAATTAATGAGCTCCTTTTCTCCCAAAATAGGGTTTTTCCAATTTGGTCAAAGACACCCTAAAATTCCCACTCACAAAATATAATTTTATAAAAAACATGGGGATTTTTCTAATTTTTAATTCACAATCCAATTTCAAATTTTTTTAAAATTCAAAAGCCCATTTCTAATTTTAAATTCAAAACCCAATTTCGAATTCTTAATTCAACCTTATGCATTTTCCAAATTTCTCATAAAACATAAGCATTCCAAAATTACCAATAAATAATTTCCTCTACAATATTTTTCAAACGTGGAATTAAAACATATCGTCATTTAATTATTTATTTTAATTTAATCGTAACTATTCAAACAAGATTTTAATTAAATCCTAAATATCCAATATACTTCCATTTTTCAATTTCTTTTGAATTCATATATACAATAACGCCAAAATCACTATTAATCTAATTAATTAATAAACTAAATCTAGTTTATTAATTAATCAAATCAATCGATAACCCAATAATTATTTTATTAATTTCATCAAATAAATCAATAAAATAAATCACATTTCAGCATTGCAACTAAACACATTTAATCATCAATTAAACTATGCAAGTCATTTAATAAAATTTAAACTTGAAATTAAATAAACACTCAAGGGAAACTGACCAAGTTAAAACAACTGACCCCGACAACAACCCGACAACACGCTATGACTAGGGTGATGACTTGGTTCAGAAAACCTAGCTACTATCTCCCAATCAATTACCATTGGTAAATGGACACGCTCACACCTGTGAAGCCAGGTGGAGTCGATGTCATGTACCTGCCAACCTGTAGCAAAGAACATGTCGAATGTGCAAAATATATATGTATGTTATGATCAAACACACCATGAAGAGGGAATCTCAGAATTGTAGGGCGCTCACAAGTGAGTGATACAATCTGCCCCTTTCACCAATACAGTATCTTTAACTGACGCATCTAACATCAATGATATGATTAATAGCATAAAACATCATTTAATCAGATATCTTCTAAGTTATTCTAAAACATGTCATTAAGATACATCAGAATAAGATAACATCACATCAACATATAGCTTCCACGTCGTTTAACAATCACGATCACAAGTACTCAAGTTCGAAAGTCTAAGAATGTTCAAACACAAACGTCACATTACGATATAATCATACGCATCACTAAACAGTTAATGATTAAATAATCACCAAGTTCACAGTCACATCATAAGCATAATCAGACATAAAAGAACCTTGCTGATCCAAATATCCAAAATGGAGGGGTGTTACATCCTCCCCCCCAAGGGTTAGGCTTACTCCTAGAAGCCTACAAGCAAGAATAGGGATAGAACTCCCTCAAAGCCAACTAAGACACTATCAACCTATACATTAAACATGGTGAAGCATCCCACCATCAAATCTCTGAATCACACAATCATGGATTAACATACATAGAGCCTTAAGCACCGATACACATCATCAAGAATCATCATAAAGCCACACCTAATATAATATCATTTCAATGTTTACTCAAGGCAAGGTGTGCAACATTATCATTTCAACGTTCATCTAAATTTTTCATTTTGAATCTAGGTGCAATAATTTAACATCTATATGATTTCTTAAGTCTCGACAATAATGTTGGGAACTATAGGCCACACCAACAAGATGCACCTATTATGCAATTATCCTTATCAAGCATGTGTTTCACTAATTCCCTTCTCTAAACTTTACTTACTGCAAATGATTTTCTATTCAAATTATATACCTTTTTCCATAATTATGAGTGCAACTTGGGGATTTAGGTCCTTTACCCAAGGTTCGATTCTAATAAAACAAAATTTCATGGATACATAAACATTTCTCATAAGATGCAACATATCCTAGGTGTCAATACCCCACACACTTAAGGATAGGCATTTTCATTAACCCAATAGAATGAGAGAGAGAAGACAAGATATTTATAGTTCTAACATAGGTACGAATGTAATCATTGTTTCATAATCACACACACACTTTCACACAATGCATCAACCACATGAGAGCATGCACAAATCTCTATAATTAACAACATATTCATTAATTTCCTATTAACATATCTCATAGTTCTCTATTCAACATAACATGTAAAAACAACTCCAACACCACATAAGGGTCAATCATGCAATCACTTGCACAAAGAGGTAAAGCACAAGCAAACATGCATCTAATACTTGCCTGGAAAAGGAAACAACAAATCTCCAAAAGAGCATTCACACTCAAGGAATTCCTTGATACCCTCAAGGTCAAACAGAGCTTCAAAAACAGGAGCATCATTCCTTCACAACACGAGACAAGGTTGGGGAAATTCCATCCTCTAAAATTCCATACTAAGGCACTCAAGACAAGAGGTCCCATGACTATCTCGCCCCAACAAAATACTTAGAACACACTCAACATTCACACTACAACCACTCTCAAGAACCACTCAAGGGTTACCCCCTTTTACACAACAAAAGGGCCATGCACCAAGAAGGAGACCGATCATAACATACTTCTTGGTAGGTTTGTGGCCTATCCAACTCTCACAAAGTATTCGTCAACAAGACATGCAAAGGGAGGAAATAATCAACAAAATTGGTTGTCTTCCACCACACACATAACACACACCACATTTACACACTACACAATTTTCCATGATGCATTCTTCCAGTAGAAAGGATATCGGTGCATTGTGCACTACACTGAGGATCCTATCCTTTCCACTGGTTTCCTGCACCATTGGACCTACAAGTCTCCTAATGACAACTTATGGGCAAACAAGAGAAATCAACCCAAAAGGAAAACAACCCGAAAGAGTAAAACAACTAGGTCAATACAATGGGCTCATAGTGCCCAAGGTATAAACCTACACAGCTTACAACATAATGGGTCCAACATAATCCTAGAGTTCCCAGTGTTTAAACCTAGGCTTTGATACCATGTGTAACGCCCCGCCATGCAAGGCTAGGGAAAGTTCCTAAATACTAAACAACTGAACTATTTTTTTTTGAAATAAGAACAATAAACATGTAAGTTAAAACAATTAATGTACAAGTTCACTTAACTAGAATAATTAATATACAAGTTCACCTAACCATTGCCAACCAATCCCCTAAGGTTGCGAGACTGTGTTAAACCATACGCGGAACATGGATTAAAACCATAACATATAATTACTTAACAAGAAAAGATCACATACATTCCAACATAATAATTTACATCCAAGAGTATGAGATACCTCTTGATTCCAATAAAATGATTACAATAAGATTACAATATTCATTCCCCAAATTAGGCAAGTCCAACAAAAATGATTACATATAACAAATTCCACCTCAATAAAAATTGAGGGGTAATAAAATACAATAAGAACTAAGAGAACAAGGCATGAGAAGAAATTGATTCCCACGAGCTCTCCAACTGGAAATCACAACCACACGAACAAGAAGAAGTACCAACGGAATAAGATGCATGCCACCTGACCACGTGGAATCCAAAAGGTTCCACTCCCTCCATGCTAAGAGATAGTAAACAAGAATTCCTACACAAGACCATCTACCACTAGGCACGGGCCACACAAAACTGATACAAAATAAATACAAGACCTCATCACATGACTAAACGGTCATACGTACAACTTTAGGTATGACTCACACAACATAGTCATAGGTTATATTGCTTCCAGACATAGAATAGATCAAGAGTGTCACAAATATTAAATACAAACTGCTGACTTAGGAAGAGTGTCATCACATAGCTCGTCAAGGGATATCCTCTTGGAATCTTCCTAGGCTCCGGCCCCCACACCATGGGTTATCCTGGTGGCCTCTACTGAAATCCCGGCACCCATGCTCACTCATACGAAATCAAATACCTCTCATGAAGACGAGATAGATGATCTTGCCATTCTAGGCCTTCACGTCTCATCCCAACTCTAAAACAAGCCCTTGGGTCCATGAGCGAGGCATAATTAATCTTGTTTAATGTTCGATGCAACCTAAGCTTCTAAAAGTTTTATTTAGTTATCACTAAATTAACCAACTTGCAAAGGGATATCCTTGACACCACTTTGTGGGTCGGCCCCCATTGCAAGCCACTCTTCTAAGACAACACACACGGAGAACCACAATAGGTAACCAGATAAATACAACCTCTCCATTCAAGGAGGTAACAAATCAAGAACTCACTCCAACACTGGAGGCAACAAGGTTAAGACCCTCTCCAAACACTGGAGGTAAACAAGGTCACAAAATCCACTCCAAACGCTGGAGGAAAACAACATAACAAAACCACTCCATCCAAGGAGGCACATATTACAAAACCTTCTCCTATTCCCAAGGAGGCACAAATTGTCCCCATTCGTGAGAACTGGGTGAAACAACATGGTGTACTATGCACTTTTTCCACAACACATCAAAGGTGACTCATGTACATCAACCCATACTAGAAAATGAACTCCTATCTGGAAGACTTTCAAAACATCCACACTAATTCCACAACATCAAAGATGAACAATTAACCACTGAGAACATTTCAGACAATGAAGTGAGCTACTGTTCGGATTTCCTAAATCCAATCAAACACAATATTCATGACTTGCATTTATCCAATCCATTGAACCCATCTCTTTTCACGACATAGAAATATTCAAAGATTAGATCGTTTACTCTAAATTACACAACCATATTCCAAAATCAAGACATTTCAATAAATAACATCATTGAATTGGATTTAAACCAAACAATAACTCTTCGTCTCACAATCATATATTGTAAATAAAGCCACTTGATTAACAAACATTTGAAATAAACAATAAATCAACAACTCAATCTCAGATGATTCATTAAATCATTCATTACTTCTAAGTTTAACCATTATATGCATGAACCGAATATTTTAATTTAATAAACTCCTCTGATTAAAATAAATCATTCTTTATCTCTAAGTTTTGCCACTATATTCTATAATTGAAAGATCTTAATAAATAGCATTTAGATAAAATAAATCAATCTTTATTTCAACTCAACATTAAATAAATCAACTAAGTCTTATCTCTACTTGAACAGGAATTCACTTCAACAAATATACTTAATAGTGCATACTCGATGTATATCATGTTATATATTTAATTATTTAAACCACATTGTTGACATTAAGAAATTTGAACCAATAATTTATATTACATGTTCCCAATCTCATATCTTATTAAATTCGACCTTTAAAATAAAAGAAAATGATTATTTAAAATCTATTAAAACTCAATGTTCTAAATAATTCATTTGAATAAAAACCCACTTTTGCCTCTATTTCATAACAAAATCATCTTATAATAATCTATGTTTGAATCTATCCCTTAAATTTCATTTGACACAATTATCTGTAACAATCAAAATCAAATTATAAATAAATCAAACGGTTGACAAATAAATCATCTGATTGGACTAATCATTATCTCTAAGTTTCACTATTATATTGAAAATCAAGATATTTTAATAATTAACATTTAAATTAAACCATTTATTCCCTATTTCATCATAGAATAAATAAATAAATTAATCAAAATCAATATTCTAAATAAAACGTTTGATTAAACATCAATTTTCATTTTCTCATACCAAAGCGATAATCATTTTGATTAATTCCTTTTTTTTTTAAGATATTCAAACTATCATTTAATTGTATACCTCTAAAATATTATTTAGAATCTCATGATTTCCCGATCAAAACAAAACCTTAAATAAAATTGATTGATTACAAGAACTCCATTTATTTCGGCTTGGTGACAAAATAAATTCCCTAAATAAATTATATTTAAATAGAACCTATTTAAATATAAATATGATTTAAATATAATTATTTAAAATAACCAATCTACTATTTTATTATACCACATAATGGAAAGATGAGGGAATATATATTCATTAAATATATATATATATATATATTTCTATATATATATTATAATAAATATATATTACATATATATCAAATCAATATACATAATATATAAATATTATAATATATATAAAAAAAATAAAAAATTTCAACTACAATTAAAATAAAACAAAATTTTATTAAAATAAAACTAAAGGCCAAAGGCCCTTTTGGCTGGGTTGTAGCCCCAACAGGGGACACACCCCTTTGTGGCTGCTACGTAGCCTCACATAGGGGCGCAGCCCCTGTGGTGGCTGCTTGCAGCCCCCTCCCCATTCATGGGGAGTGCTGATGGCTGCTTGCAACCCCCTCCCCATTCATGGGGAGTGCTGCATAGCCAGCGCCCCCATGGATGGGAGTTGGCTGTGGGCAGCCCCTCAAAAATTAAAATTTTATTTTATTTATATTTTGTTTAAAATTTCCTTCACAATTTCGTTTAGAACGAATATCACAAACGAAAATCAAACCCTATTCTAGTAAATAAACCAGAACGAATTTCACCCATTAAAGTTTTATTTTTAGAAGGAAAACTTTGAGATCTATATAATATGAGTGGATAAATATATATATAATTACATCATTCCATAGCCCAAATTGGGCAAATTTTTCTTGAGGTGAAGGTTAAAAGGAAAGATTTTGAACGCAATAGCATGGTAAAAATTATGGGTTTTCTCCAAATTGATAGTGAAGTTAAATCTTTGCTATTGAATCCTTCAAAGCTTTGTGTTGCTAGTTTTAAACAAATTTTTCATGGTTTTATTGGATTTCCAAATAGCATATCAAAGATTTCAAAAATAAAACATGAAGAGGGTTTAATCTATTTCAAAATGAACAAGAAAGATTAAAGGAGAACCTGATTTTCCTCCACAAATTTGAAACCTTCAAGCATGGTGTTCTCTAATCCTTCCCTTGAATCCAACTTCAACAAAACCGCCATCTCCTCCAAAATTCCAAGCAAAAACCATAGCCCACCAAATTTTCCCCAAATTGCAAGCTTAAAAAATTAATGAGCTCCTTTTCTCCCAAAATAGGGTTTTTTCAATTTGGTCAAAGAAACCCTAAAATTCCCACTCACAAAATATAATTTTATAAAAACATGGGGATTTTTCTAATTTTTATTTCACAATCCAATTTTTTGAATTTTTAAAATTCAAAAGCCCATTTCTAATTTTAAATTCAAAACCCAATTTCGAATTCTTAATTCAACCTTATTCATTTTCCAAATTTCTCATAAAACATAAGCATTCCAAAATTACCAATAAATAATTTCCACTATAATATTTTTCAAATGTGGAATTAAAACATATCATCATTTAATTATTTATTTTAATTTAATCGTAACTATTCAAACAAGATTTTAATTAAATCCTAAATATCCAATATACTTCCATTTTTCAATTTCTTTTGAATTCATATACACAATAACGCCAAAATCACTATTAATCTAATAATTAATAAACTAAATCTAGTTTATTAATTAATCAAATCAATTGATAACCCAATAATTATTTTATTAATTTCATCAAATAAATCAATAAAATAAATCACATTTCAGCATTGCAACTAAACACATTTAATCATCAATTAAACTATGCAAGTCATTTAATAAACTTTAAACTTGAAATTAAATAAACACTCAAGGGAAACTGACCAAGTTAAAACAACTGACCCCGACGACAACCCGACAACACGCTATGACTAGGGTGACGACTTGGTTTGAAAAACCTAGCTACTATCTCCCAATCAATTACCGTTGGTAAATGAACACGCTCACATCTGTGAAGCCAGGTGGAGTCGATGTCATGTACCTGCCAACCTGCAACAAAGAACATGTCGAACTTGCAAAATATATATGTATGTTATGATCAAACACACCATGAAGAGGGAATCTCGAAATTGTAGGGTGCTCGCAATCGAGTGATACAATCCGCCCCTTTCACCAATACAGTATCTCTAACTGACGCATCTAACATCAATGATATGATCAATAGCATAAAACATCATTTAATCAGATATCTTCTAAGTTATTCTAAAACATGTCATTAAGATACATTAGAATAAGATAACATGACATCAACATATAGCTTCCACGTCGTTTAACAATCATGATCACAAGTACTCAAGTTCGAAAGTCTAAGCATGTTCAAACACAAATGTCACATTATGATATAATCATACACATCACTAAACATTTAATGATTTAATAATCACCAAGTTCACAGTCACATCATAAGCATAATCAGACATAAAAGAACCTTACCGATCCAAATATCCAAAACAGAGGGGTGTTACATATACGATTGTTGCTTATGGTTTTATTGATAATGTGTAGGAAAGCAAGGATGTCAGTATCAAGAAGGAAAAACCCTCGAAAAGCAAATCAAAAGACACCTTCTTGTGGTTATGAATTTGACCCCTTTTGGGGCTTATAAAGAAACAAAGTTAATGTGTTGGTAGATTAAGGTGTGAGGTTTGATATTAAAAAGATAAGTTACTTTTGGTTTTTTTTGGGGCATTTAAAGGTGAGTCATATGGGTTTAAGTGGGGTTAGAGTTTAGGAACCCTTATCTAAAATTGAAAATTTGGATGGATCCTTAAATAGGGCCTTAAAGAGGGTTGTTGGTCAATTTCCTTGGTTGAGATGCAAAAATTAACCCCCTAGGGTCTATGCCATAGTGGTAGGGGTCAAGTAGGCATAAAATAGTGCCCTAAGTACATGATTTGACCCCTAAAAAGTCCTCATAATGAAGAGTGACGAATTTTAAGGAGATGATAGGGTGAAAATATTGAAAGGTTTTCCAAGTGCATGTTCCCCTCATTAATGAGGAAAATACCTCTCTTGATGGAGGGAGGTACACTCCAAACCTTCCCATCCAAGGGTTTCAATTTGAAACTCCTATATATTTTGGGGAGGAAGGATGATTAGGTTGTTACCCACTTCTCCTCTTGGAGAACTTTGATGGAGATGGTAGTAAGAATGAGAAGAGGAGAGGAGTTCACCTCCTTTGGAAGACAATGACCAAGATGACTTGGCTTGGAGAGAAATGATGGAGGAAGGAGTTCAATCCCCTCACCTAAACAAAAAGATAAGTTTTTTTTTTCCTACCTTCATCATCCTTGTTCATTTTATTGTAGGAGAGTAAGATGTGTGGATCTTGTTGAATATGGTGTGTGGAGAGACTCTATGTATGAAATTTAATGTCATGTGTTTTGATCTTTTTGGTAAAATTTGAGAAAACTCTATCTATCATTTTGGGGTTAATAGATTTCTTGCTCAGGGGTATGGCTAGAGCCCACGAGGCTCCATGACGCCATTATAGAAGGGTGGAGAGCAAGCATTATGAACATATGTGTGCACTCATTATAATTCTAATTATTGTGATCCATGATCAGGGAAGATCCATGATTTGAGAATGATGGTCAGCGTCGCTGTTCGCAGAGCTAGGGCATCCGCGCCCTAGCTCCTCTCTGGTTTTTCTGTTTCTGAGCGGTGAGGGGGGGCCTATGTCTGCGTGCTGGGGGGCGAATCTTCTGAGCTTTGTTGTGGGTGAGTTTGGGGGGCGTGCGGTGGCTGGGGGGCTCTTTTTGCCCGCGGCTGACCTCCCTTCATTTTCCTTGGTGATCGGTGTGTGCGGCCAGGCTTGTGGCCGTGGCTGGGGCTTGTGGGGGCTATCTCCCTCTAGTCTGGGTGAGCCTGCGAGGGGTGGCGGTTTCTGCTTGGTGGAAGGTGGGGACTGCTGTGGAGTGTGGTGTTTTGTCCGGGTGTTGAAGCTGGTTAGGTGTGGGGTTTTCTGCCTGGGGCTAGTGGTGGGCTTTCGGCTGAGGGGTGTGGGTTTGGGTGGTGCCTCATCCTTTCCTCAATGGAGCTTGGGGAGCCTTCGGGGGAGGGACCTAAGCTGGATTTCAGGTCTGCTCTGGGCTCGAATCCCTTGCTTTCGGGGTCTCGTCTTCATGATAATATTTTATTTTCTCAGAATTTGGAGAAGAATGAGGCAGTTTCGTCAGGAGGGTTTCGTGTGCCCAAGATTAACGGTTGCCTTGAAAGATGTAAAGAGAGGCCAAATGTGGTGATCCCAATGGAGATGCTCGCTGAAGATATTGAATACTACTCATGACATTCGCTGTACTACAAATTTTTGGGTTTAAAAATTTCATTGCAATATTTGGAGACCTGGGCCAGGAGGACTTGGATGCCAGTTGGTGAGATGGAGATTCGGCTCCTAGCCAACAACTATTTCATGGTCACGTTTGACTGCATGGCAGATAGGATCAAGGTTTTTGAAGGAGGCCCTTATTTTTACAATCAGGTGGGCTTGTTTATCAAGCCATGGCATGCGGGTTTCAATCCGGCCGAGGAGATTCCTAGTCGAGTTCCAGTCTGGGTTAGATTGCCAAGGCTACCGGTCGAGTGCTGGCGCGAAGATGTTCTGCATCTTCTCGCCTCAATGCTTGGTAAACCCATTGGTTCGTCGCAGCAGACGCAGTTCAAAAAGGTAATGACATTTGCTCGATTCTGTGTGGAAATTGATTTAAGTAAACCTTTGCCAGATTCTCTTGAAGTGAGTGCAGGCTCTCACTCATGGATTCAACAACTTGATTATGAGACCTTACCCTTTAGATGTCGGTTGTGTCATGAGTATGGCCACTTACTGCGTAGATGTCCAAGGGCCAAGCCTTTGGAGACTAATGCTTCACAGCCTCCTAAGAATCCTTCTGGGTTGGATAAGGGTAAGGGTCCTATTCTAGAAGGTGGTGCCGGGGAGGGCGGTTTTAT
>VDFB02144284.1:0-14588 GCA_007258455.2 Sequoia sempervirens
CAAACCAACGACTCCTAGACTTCTAGGACATCTTGTGAATATCACCTCAAAGGCTTTCCACAATCACACCCCACAAAACAGGTCAAACAACAAGCTAAACCACCTCAAATCAACAAGAATGACAACTTTCCAAGGAAATAAGAGGCACCATTTGGGACCCCAAAGGAGCCAAAATAGAGTTTGCATCTCAAAAACATGTCTTCTAAGCTTGCAAGAGGTGCCACTTGGGACCCCAAAGGCGCCAAAACAAAGTTTAACTCCAAAAACCTCCATTTTCAAGCTTGCAAGAGGTACCATTTGGGAAACCAAAGGTGCCAAAACAATGTTGGAGGCCAAAAAATTGAATTCCAAGCTTGCAAGACGTGCCACTTGGGACCCCAAAGGCACTAAAACTCTCAAGACAAAACATGCATTTTTCACCCTTGCAAGGAGGCACCACTTGGGACCCCAAAGGCACCAAAACTCTCAAAAGGCTTAAAAAAACCAATTTCAACCTTGCAAGAGGAACCATTTGGGACCCAAAAGGTGCCAAAACTCTTAAAACACATGAAAAATTGAATTTCAAGCTTGCAAAAGGTTCCATTTGGGACCCCAAAGGCACCAAAACTCTTGAACATGTTAAAAAACACTCAAACATGATAAAAAAATCACTCGAAAGTGCATAAATGACATCCTATAAGCTACAACATCCATCTATGACGTTTAAAATACCATTAAAAGGCAAGAAAATGACTAATAAAGAGGTTTCTCGTAAAGCGTATTGTAGGTCCAGAGGCAATAGGCTGATCAGATTGGCGAAGATGCTCGAAACGATGCTTGTGGTATGGGATCACCATCTTTCTCTAAGCTCTCCAAACTTCAACTTCTCCAAACTCAAAATGTGCAAATGAATCCCATTTTACCCCTTTTTACCTTTTAAGGGTAAAATGGAGGGAATTAGGGTGGGATTTATTTCACATTTTTACCAAAAAGGAGGGGTAATTAATCAACACTATTCAAAGAAAGAGCTTGCAACTCAATTTCGAGAGATAAATCATCTCTGACATCAAACCTTCACCGAATCGACATTGGATCATCATTGCAGCATCATGACACTTGTCACATCATTCAACACTTCATTTTTACATCCTTACATTCACCAATTTATCTCTCGAGGGGGCATCTATCCGTCAATACCTAAAATTCAAAAATCTGGGGCATCAAAATCCTGCATCATCTGGGGCATTGAAATCCTACATCATCTGGGGCATGAAAATCTCACATCATCTGGGGCATCGAAATCTCGCATCAACATCAAAATCTTCTTTGAAATAACATGTAAACACATCACTTCAAAGAGGGGAAAAATGTATACACCTGAAAACGGTCATCACATTCAATTAATTAAATACAACCTATTTGATTAATACTTCAACTACATATAAATAAGGTCTTACTTTATTTATATTGTTCACTTTCCTTTTAATTCTCCTAATTCACATTCCTCTAAGCTAAATAAACAAAAAAACCCTAAACGTGTTTATTTGATTAATCTTCCCTAATCCTGATTAGGAATTAGAGCACATTTCTACAACTCTTTTTATGTGCCACCTCATAAAGGTCACATGAAAACAAATATGCCTAATTATTAATTGGAATTATCCTCACACAATTCCACCAATAAGAAAAAGCAAATGGCTTTATTCCCCCACACTTCCAACAAACTTGGAGAACATGGGTCTTTGTTTCACACACTCGGAATCTCATACATTTGGCATGCTTCCAATTGGTCAAGGGATTCTCTTCACACACATGGCATGTTGCCCTTGGTCAAGGGGACAACATCCTGATTCCTTTCATCTCCACCATCTATCTTGTCTCCTTTGAATTTGAACCGTTGATAGGTGCCACCTCACAAAATGCTTGCAAAACTATATAAATACACCCCTTATCCTTTGCATTTATCATCCACTTTTTGAGTAATGTTATAATGCTATTTTAAGAAACAAATTGGAATAGTGTTATAATGCCATTTTCCATCCACACTTTGAGCATTGTTACCATGCAAGTTTTTCGTAGGAGCTTGGAGCTTTCATGGAGTTTTATACTTAGCTTTCTTATCATGTGTTACTTTTCATTCTCATCTTAGATTAAATAATTGCTTCATAGTTACATTTTATCATCTCCATTGCATCATAGTTACATTTTAGGTTAGTTTGCTTTTTTTGTTGCATTTGAGCATATGCATAATCATGGATAGTTCACTATAGTTGCATATCATCTCACTCATCTTTAATTCATCTATCATCAACATCATCCTTCATTTGTCATTGAATCCATTATCCTTTCCATCGTCTTGTTTCATTTAGGAGCATACCACTAATCATTCCAACGCACATTTGCATACCACTAATCCTTCCACCACACATTCGCACATAAAAATCATTTTAGCTTGCATATTAAGCATCAAATCTCATTTCTAGGTAGTCATTTAACAACCTTTGTTGTGCCCTTAAATCGAGGGCCAAGCGGTTTAATAAATCCCTAGAAATAGAACAATGATATGTGTATTTTGAAAGGTTTGATGGTATTACAAATATAATTAGTTTTACTTGCTTCAAGCTTTGAATATAAATTTTCTCATTAAGGTTTGTGGTGACATTAGAATAACTCCTCTACACATTCGACACATGCACACATGCGGTTGAGGAGTCAATGCCAAAATAGAAGAACATATTGGTCACCATGATTGGAAATGTATTAGGGTTTATCTATAAACCTAGAATCAACAGAGAGAGAAGAAATAATGCGCTCTTGGATGCATGCTTCCTTTTCAAACCTATAGAGCACATCATTGGAATGTTCTAAAAAAACCACATTGAATCACGGTACCTAATTTTTCATCAAATGCCTTAGGCCGGATATTGTAGAGATGATGGCAACATTTTTTCAACTAAAAACATATTGAGCAACTTTGTCTTACGCTTGCAGACAACCATTCCACATGCTTCCATAACTAATCCACTGCATCCGTAACACATCTAGGAATATACTAAAGCCATCGTACCAAAATCTCCCTTACATGATCAATTCCACTTCCTTTGACATAAAAGAAACTTTTGACATCAATGACAACATAATAGCATATGCATTCACCAACAACCTATACCCATGCTTCCATATTCACTACAAACATTATCTCTCCTAACATCAATGACACTTTCCATTAATACCATCATCGTCACTTGCATGAGCAATTCCATTCCATCTTTGATCCTCTTTCAACATGATAGAATTCTTCCTTGCATGCTTTTCCATTTTGACATCAATAAAAACTATATGCCAAAACAAAGTCACTAGTTTGATTGAAATTCCAATGGAGGATGTTATCGACAAGACAAGGTGATGTAAAAGGGATTTCCTTAGTAGTCTCCTTGACACTCCGATGAGTCTCTTATCGGAGTGATTTAATGTTGTTGCTAGGACATTGGCTTTTGTCTCTTCTACATGTTGATGGAAGGTGGGGACTCTTGTTGCTAGAACTTTGTCACTTTGGTGAGACTCTAAAGTTTGTCTCCTTGATGTGTTGATGGAGTGGGAATGTTCTACATGGAAGGTGACATTAGTTGTATGGTAGTGACATGGATGCCACATAGATAGTGGGGACTACTCGGTCAAACACTATAAGCTCTATTAGTGTGACACTCCCATATCAGTGGGAGATATTAAGTTGTCTCTTCAACATGGTGATGGATTATCTTATCAGAGTGACCTTGTTGTGTCATTGTGACTTTGGAACATGTCTCCTCAAAGTTTTGATGAAGATTGAAGAATCTTGTCAGTGTGATTCACAAGTTCACCAAAACTTTGAAGTAAGTTTCTTTGATAGGTTGATGAGCTAAAGTGGGGATCACATGGAGAGGTATTATCTTATCAGTGTGAAATCCTTATATTGGTGGGAAAATATGTACTCTCTCATCGATATGGTGATCCATATATTTGGAAAATAGAGTGGATGTCAATATGACATTAAGTGTTCAAAGAGACATGGTCTTGTGTCTCTTTGACACTCTGATATCTGAAGACTTAGTGGGCCCTATTGGGGTATGTTGAACACATGGCGGTATTACCTTCATTAGAGTGACATTCTAGTTTTGATGGGAGATGTTGTAATGTATCATTGAAACACCGATATATTGCTCGCTTCACATGGCCATTGTGAAGTAGATGGAGCAATTGTTTTTTAGAGTGACTTGATGGTTTTAAAGAAAGAACGAAAAAAGTCTCTTCAGTGATATGACTTTGATGGTAGGAAAGTAGTGATGGTTTTCCTAGAACGATTGAAAATCAAATGGTACTGGCATTGTGTTGTGGTAGAGTAGCTAAGTGAGAGAGGGTTGCTCGGTCAGGAGAGAGACAAAGGTTGAAAGGGGGTTATGCTATCAAATTCTCTTAGGATGGAAAAATATGTAAATCTCCTATAAAGGTCATGAGAAAAACATTTTATTGTAACTTGTATTCTTTTTGTTGAATAATATAATTGATCTCTAGGATTTTGGAGTGTGGGGTTTTTTACTTGTATGGGTTTTCCCCATGTAAATCTGCATTCTTATTGTTTGATTCATCTTCCATGTTTGTGGATTCTGGTTGTTGAATTTGTTTAATGGTGTTGTTTGGAATTGGTTTAATTATCATTAACTTTTCTCTAAGGGTCAATGTGGGAAATGAACTATGTCTAATTCCACTTTGTGGCATAGTAGTATGTGTCTTTGAGGCAATATGAAGAAATTAAAATTACTAAAGGAACTACTATTCTTGGATGTTTCTTTATGAGATGATTGGAATTTCCAAATAAGTGGTATCAAATCCTTCTTTTGGAATTTGTTTTTTCTTGCATTTGTAGGTTTGTGAGTTGCGTGTAATTTCATGTGTGTTGCATGTACTTGCATGGGCTCGCATGCGGCTTGCATGTGCTTGCATGTTGATGCATGTAAGAATTCCTAGCATTTTTGGGTTTGGGTATTCATTTTGTAAAGATTTCTTAGTGTGGAAGGCTTGAGGAAATTTGAAGGAATCAACTAATGGATTGATCCTTTGGTGATTATAAATTCTTGCTCTTTTGTTCAAGTTCCAAGAGACAACACACAGTATGGAAGATGGAGAAACTTGAGTTGGTCATATTGAAATGATGTGACCTAAAGCTCGTAAGTTGGAAATGGTATAATCCTGATACATGGGGTGGAGTTTTTTTCTTCCTGGTTGTGTTGCAACAAAGCTTCCATATTGGATATATATGTGAGAGGATCCTTGATGATATGGAGATGCTTGGGTTGTTTCTCAGCTATGGAGAAATGTGCTTATGCTAGGTGTTTTGTCCTAGTATTGGAAGGCAGAGCATTATGTTACCAAAATTTTATGAAGGCTATAGAGTTGATCATTAGATGATCTAAAATATTCTGCAATGGATTATCTCTATCAGATGCATGTGCATGTTGATGGTTTTGGAGTTGGCTTGATATGGGCCTAGAGTTCCTGAATTTTTATTTTATTTTAAGGATGTTTTGTACTTGCATCACTCAGATTATTTTTCCTTGGATTTGACGGTTTTATAGATTTCCATTTAAATAATTTATGGTGATGATCATTCACGATTAATCCATTTTCTAGTTTAATCATTATGGTGTTTCTTGATTCATATTCTTGGTCTTCTAGATGTGAAGTGGGTGTGGATGTGCATGGGTGTTTTCAAACATAGTGGTTTTGTAGGTTTTGCATTGTCAAGGAAAACTTGTGGCTACATGGAGCTGTTGTTAAAATATTTTACAAACCCTATATTTTTGGGTGTTGCTGGATGAGATAGTTGCATTCTTGCATGCATGCATTACTTGTTGGGTTCCTAGACTATGGTGCTTGAGTTATGGACATGATTGGAAAATTGGATTTGGTCTTGATCTGGTGTTTGAGTCATGTTGTCTACGTGGTTATTCTCTTTGAGATCTTAGTGTTGTTGTTTCTAGTGTGATGATGGGTTTGCACATTCATTGTGATTGATCTTTGAGTTATGCGGTTGGTGGATTAGCTACCCATTGGCTACAGTGAGATAACTCGGAAGTGGATTGTCTATATCCATGAGGTTGATTCAATGTTAGTGCAAACTTGTTAGCTGGCCTTGTCTATGGTCACTTATGCATTGGTGTGGTTGCTTTGAGATGAGAGGATGGATGATGTTGAGTACCTGAATAGTTGGTTAAGGGGGCCTATAGCATGTTGTATCACAATGTCATAGATAGCTTGGATACAATGCTTTGTGTAAGTTTTTGATAGTGATGGTAGTTTTCTACTTGGTTTTGGAGATCTTAGTGCTGCTTGGTATTTTTGTTAGATGGATATGTTAATGAGTGGACTTGGAGAATTTTTAGTATAGAAGATGTTTGGCTAGGTGCTTGGAAAGCTTGGTATCATGGTTCAGTGGGACCTTTAGCAGTGACTGTTGATTCATCACTTACTGGTGAATGTTCTTCTTTAGTGTTGTAGATGTTACTGGGAGGAGCTCTTAGATATTGTCACTGTAGAAGGGTTCTTTCACATTTTCATGGACACTATTTGAAGATGTGCAACATCTTGAAACCATGGAGGATTCTTGGATTATTTGGTTGAGGTGTTGGTTGTGCTTGACAGGTGTTGTTGGTTTAAAGTTTGTTTATTTTATGTCATGGTATACTCTTTTTTATGCATTAGAGTTTTGGCGTGATACATTTCTCTTGAAACCATGGTTAGTTCACTTGAAGCATGGTATCTCCTAATGGGGATGATAAGATCATGATTAGATGACAAGTTCCTATTTTAGATTATTGGAGCTTTGATAATGGTCTGGTAATTCTTTGTGTTTTGTGTGCATTGTTCATATGCTTGAGAAATTCATGATAGAGTAGTGGTGCATTTGGAGTTTAACATGAGATGATTGTTTGTAGATTCTCATGGATACATGGAGAATAAGGTGAGGCTTTATTTTTCTTATGAGAGAAGTGTTGTTGATGGTTACTCTTGATGAAGATTTCAATAGAAAGTCTGAGAAGTGTTCACCTTAGTTGGATGTGAGTTCAATAGATACCAATGATGGCTCAAATATCTTGAAGGAGTATTCTTGTTGCCCACTCTTGGTCTACTCAACAATTTATTGCTTAAGAGGTTCTTAGCCCATTGTTTCTCTTAGGTGTTTTATGCTTTCTTTCATGGATATGGATCTTGATCTACTATTAGATGATTTTGAAGGATTCATTGTGAGAGACGGATAGCATCCTTATCTCCTTGGGTTTGAAATTTCATTTATGATGATCATAGGGGATGGTATTGGGATTATTTACTAAAATAGGAAATGGAGTAGTTTGGTCTTCTTAGGGAAGCTTACATCCATACAATTACTTGATATATATGTTGTGTTTTATTTTGGAGATTGAATGGTTGGGTGTTGTTATGATGTTCTCTTTGGGGTGTTGTGAAGGAGATCATACTTGACACAGTTGGCATTCTAACGTGTATGTAGGAGGATTTTCTATAGGTTTTGCATATCATTGTGGATGGTTCCTTGAAACAACATGTTTACACTTCTATGTGATGCTATTGGTAGACTTGTTATGTCATTGATCTTTCAAATTTGGCATTACCCATGTAGTGGGAATTCCTCGATGTGTTTTGTCTTCTTCGATTGGTTGTCACATGGAGCTTGCTTTTGTAGTTGATGGGTTGGTTGTGTAGGTGGCATGATTTTGATGATTTGGATACCTTCAAGGTATGTGTGATTTGATGGTGTAGCACTTGCTATGTGTGCTATTTTTAGTCGCATGGGTTGATCAGTTGGATGAGAGCAGTTAGTTTCCTGGTTGTTGTTCTAGCAAATGTTCAATCTTGTTTTCTGGAGAATGACTTCACAATTGTGTTCTAGTTTTTGTTTTGAAGTTGCTGTTATTTATGCTTTTGTATGGCTTGTTGAGCATAGTGGTGTGGTGGAAGTGTGTTGAAGCCCTTGTCATCTATTGGTTCTATTATTGGTGTCTCAGATTAGATTGGTGCATATATACCATGGCTTGTTCCTTTCCTTTGGAGGATGGTTGGAACTATTTCCTAAGATGGTGGACATTATAGATGTTGTTCCAAGTGTCCTAGGTGTTAGAGAGGTTTCATATATTGATTGGTAGGCAATACATTCTTCAGCAAGTGGGAGAATGTTGAGAAATGGTGCCCCAAATGTACTGGTGTTCGAACCTCTATATTATTGAATAGATAGTTGAATATCACTTGGACAAAGTCACTAGTTTGATTGAAATCCCAATGAAGGATGTTATCAATGAGATAGGGTGATGTCAAAGGGAGTTCCTTAGTAGTTTCCTCGACACTCCGATGAGTCTCTTATCAGAGTGACTAAACATTGTTGTTGGGACATGGGTTTATGTCTCTTCAACATGCCGATGGAAGGTGGGGACTCTTGTCACTAGAACTTTGTGACTTTGGCGGGACTCAAAATCTTTTCTCCTCAATGAGCCAATGGAGTGGGACCATTCTACATGGAAGGTGACATCAATTGTATGGTTGTGACATGGATTCTGTATAGATGATGGGGACCACTTGATCAAACACTATAAGCTCCATTGGTGTGACACTATTGTATTAGTGGGACATATTAAATTATCTCTTTGACATGGAAATGGAGTCTCTTATTGGAGTGACCTTGTTTTGTTGTTGTGACATTGGAACATGTCTCCTCGAAGTTCCAATGAGGATTAAAGAATCTTGTTGGTGTGACTTCACGAGTTTACCGAGACTTTGAAGTAAGTCTCTTCGATAGGTCGATGGGCTACAATGGGGATCTCATGGAGCAATATTATTTATTGGTCATCCTTATATCGGTGGGAAAAGTTCTATTCTCTCATCGATATGGTGATCCATGTATTTGTTGAATAGATTGGATGTCGATATGACATTGAGTGTTTAGAGAGACATGGTTTCATATCTCTTTGACACTTTGATATATGAAGATTTAGTGGGCCCTGTTGGGGTATGTTGAACACATGTTGCTATTACCTTTGTAAGAGTGACATTCTAGTTTTAGTGGGAGATGTTGTAATGTCTCATTGAAATGTCGATATATTGCTTGCTTCACATGGTCATTGTAAAGAGGATGGAGTGACTATTTTTTTGAGTGACTTGATGGTTTTAGAGAAAGAACAAACAAAGTCTCTTCGATGATATGAATTCTAATGGGAAGGTAGTGATGATTTTTCTAGAACAATTATAAATTGAATGGGTCTAGCAATGTGTGGTGGTAGAGTAGCTGAGTGAGAGAGGGTTGTGAGGTCGGGAGAGAGACAAAGGTTGAAAGGGGGTTATGCTATCAAATTCTCTTAGGATGGAAAAATATGTAAATCTCCTATAAAGCTCATGAGCTAGATATTGTATTATAACTTGTATGCTTGTTCTTGAATAATTCAATTGATCTTTGGGATTTTGGAGTGTGGAGTTTTTTACCTGTATGGGTTTTCCCCATGTAAATTTGTGTGTTCATATTTTCAAATCATCTTCCATGTTTGTTGATTATGGTTGTTGAATCTATTTAATGGTGTTGTTTGGAAATGGTTTAATTAGAATTAACTTTTCTCTAAGGGTCAATGTGGGAAATGAACTATGTATGATTCCACTTTGTGGCATAGTAGTATGTGTCTTTGAGGCAATTTGATGAAATTAAAAAATTACTGAAGGCACTACTGTTCTTGGATGTTTCTTTATGATATGATCAAAATTTCCCAACAAGATCAACATATCTGAACTACACAACCATAAGAGAAAATCCAAAGCAACCACAAAACATTTGCAACATATCTTCTTTACAAATTTCTCAATATCCTTGACATATACAACCAATAACCTATACCCATGACACTAATGACAACAATAATCATTTGATAACCAATTGACCAATTGAAATCAATGACAACACCTTGAATCCTTCCATTCTTACAACAAAAGAATAGGTGGAGGCATAAGGAGGTTGTTCACAGGTACACAAGTGTTTTCGTGTTGGAGGAAAAGAGGAGAATGGAAGTGGTTGTATTGTAATCTCATTTATTTGATGATAATGCATACTTGACCTCTCTTCTTGGTGGAGTTTTTTCTCACAAGGGTTTCTTCACATAAATCATGTGTTATGTGATGATCTTATGTTGCTGATTTGTGCCTCATTTCTGCTATCTTATTCTCATGATATTCTTTATTTATTTTTATTATAAGTTCACATAAGGTAGTGTTTGTAAGCATGTTATGTTGGTTGTTTCTTAGCATCATGAAGAAGATGGATCTAATCATGGTATTTCCATAGTAAGGCATCTTAATTTTCAGATTTTTATATAAGTTTCAGATTTTCATGTTGTTGTAGTACAAGCCTTGCAGCTCATCCTTCAAAGTCATATTTGGATAGAGATTGAATTTCCCAACAATCGGTATTGAACCTATTTATTTCTCATCATTCACAAGGTGACTACCTCATACACATCACATATACATAGTGATTGGTTCCAACATATGTCACACATACTAGCTACAACATATGTCATAAGTACACAATGACTAGCTCATAACATATGTCATAAATACATAGTGAATAGATCTTAGTATACATCATAAATACACAGTGACTAGCTCTTAGCATATGCCACATGTACACAATGACTAGCTCTTAGCATACACCACATATACACAGTGACTAGCTGTTAGCATACAATACATATAAAATAATTTTTGGGTCATATGGACATCACAAGTACATTAGTGATGACTCATCACATAAATAATTCACATGATAAATCACATGGTCAAATATAAAATAAACTGGTAAAATGAAAATGAATTCAACATATTGCATGCGTCAACCCACTACTTGATTCACAATCACATAAGACTTGATGCAAGAGCATCTAGTGGTGTAGGGAAATCTTGCATCACCCAAAAAAAATATTTTTCCTTATTTTCTTTAGTTTTTTTGAGTCCCATGATGGCACTTGAGGGGTAAAAGATAGTCAAAAGTCAAAAAAGGTGAAAAATGATCAATTACTATTTTTAGTAAGTTGGCCTAACTAGGCTCATATGGACCTAAAAAATTTACCCCAAGGAGTGGAACTGAAAAATATTTTTGGTGGCAAAAGAATCATCTCAATACCCTACATGGTTTGGGAGATATTAAAGTTTTCATCATAAGAAATTTCTCCAATGTGGATTCAAATTCAAATTTGAAAACCTTAGAAGCCCCAAAACAACTCAAAAAGTTGATAAAATGATCTCCAATATTTAGGCACTATAGACCTCTTTGAGATCTTTCCAATGATATATTATAATAGCAAATCAGACACCCAGATCATAAGTTATGGCCCTGTGAAGCTACCCCACTAAAAAGTGAATTTCATTAAAATATCTTCCTAGGCAAGAAATCAAATGGCTGGACTTTTGGTGCAAAAAAAGAAGGAAAAGTTACACTTTCTAGAACATTTTAGGGTGGTTATTGGGTAAAATAAAAAGGGTTAAGTGAGGATTGTAGAAGGTAGCTCCATTAGTGTAGATTGTGGCTCCAAACAATATATTTTGTTTTTAGACTTGATTTTGTTGTAATGAATCAAGCCCATGAGGCTATAGCATTGTAAGTTCTGAATCTCTAATTTCATTTTTTGAAAATAATTGAAAGTGACTTATTTTTTGTCTCTCTTCTTCTATGTTGGTATCTATTTTTCTAATTTGTGATGGTTTTGGGTGGTGTGTCCCTCATCAAGTGGTATCAAAATGGGTTTTCCTGAGTGTGTATATAGATCACCAAACATGAGGCAATTTGCACTAGGACATGTGGTTGTTGGTTTCTGAGAAAAGTGATTAGAATGCCTCCTCAAAGAAACTGTGGTGGTGGAAGAAATGTTATTGTACCAGAAGAGGGTTTTAGAGCCCTGCAAAGACAAGTTCAACCATTGCAAGAGGAGTTGCATTGAGAGTTTGAGCCAAGAAGAGGAGATGAAAGTGAAGATGAAGTTGAAAATGAGGAACAATTTGAAGAAGAATAAGATGCAATAGATCCAAAGAAAGACAAATCATTTAAGGCCATCTCCAAGATTGGGAAAAGGACAAAGATTGATGTTTCTACATTTTTTGGAAATATTAATCCAAAAGAGTTGATTGATTGGATCAATGATATGGAGGAATTATTTGAGTATGATGAGGTGGAAGATCTTGAAAGGGTCAAATTTTCAAAGACTAAGCTCTAGGTTCATGCAAATATTTGGTTGAAAGAGGTAAAACTAGAAATAAATTGAAGAGGAAAAGAGAAAATAACTAGATGGGACCAAATGATGGAAAAATTAAAAAGATAGTTCATTCCTGTGGACTATGAGCTAGATTTATTGAAGAAGATGCAAGGGTTGAAACAAGTGGGAAAATATATCAAGGAGTCTATAGAAGAATTCTATCATGTCCTAATTAGAATAGGCCATTCTAAGGCCAACAAGGAAAAAGTTTCTTATTACATAAATGGGTTGAATCCAAGTATTCAAGAAGAGTTGGGTCTGGTAAGAATGTCTACCATTGAAGATGCATATCAATTTTCTTTAAAGGTAGAAGAAAAGTTGAATAGAAGATTTGAAATCAAGCAAAGAGGTGGGGGTTGTGGTGGAAAGACTAGTGGATAGTCATATTAAGGTCAAAATGAAGATCAAAAGAAGGGTGAAGAATCTAGTAGCAGCCAAAACTAGAAAGGAGATAAGACCTACTATCCTTGTGATCAGAATAATGGAGACCAAAGAAGAAGAGGAAGATCTGGATGAGGACTGGGAAGAAGAGAAGGCTTTTGTGGAACTTGTTTCCAATGCAAAGAAGAAGGACATAGAGCCTATGAGTGTCCTCAACATTAAGGAAGGACAAATAGAAGATGTGATGGAAATCCATGAGTTGTACATGTAGATGAATATGTTGAGTCTTCATATTCTAAGGATGTAGAAAGAGGAGAGGTTCTTGTTTCTAGAAGAGGCTTGTTAAATGAGGAGAAAGAACCAACTCAAAGGAAGATTTTTTTTTGTACCAAATGTAAGTGTGAAGGTAAATTTTCAATGTTATTATTGATGGAGGTAGTACTGATAACCTTGTTTCAAAAGAGATGGTTAGTAAGTTGGGTTGGAGAAAAGAAGGCATTAGAATCCATACTAGATTACTTAGTTGCAAAATGACCATAAAGCTTTGGTAAATGAATAGTGTTTAGTAAAGTTCAAGATTAGAAATTACCAAGATGTGGTATTGTGTGATATTATACCTATGGATGTTTGTCATATGTTGTTAGGAAAACCATGGTAGTTTCATCAATGAGTAGTACATGATGGACATGCCAACACCTGTTCTTTGACAAAGGATGGAGTTCGTCATAAGTTGAAGCCCTTGAAAGAGACAGAGGAAAAGGTATGGAGTAATGCAAGAATTTGTTTGGTTGATGGAATGAAGTTCCTAAAAGTTATGAGGCATGAGCATATGTGTTTTGCATTGATCCCTAGAGTTGATAAAGAAGATACTAATGAGGCATTATTAGAGGTTTCAAATTTTTTGAATGAGTTTTAGGATATTGTTTCTAATAACGTACCTAAAGTTTTTCCTCCAGTAAGGAAGATTAGCCAGTAGATGGATTTGATTCCTGTAGCCAATTTTCCAAATAAGGCATCCCATCAAATGACTCCAATAGAGAATGAAGAGTTGAATAGACAAGTGTAAGAGTTGTTACATAAGGGATTGATTCAAGAGAGATTGAGCCAATGTATGATACCTGCAGTACTAGCACCAAAGAAGGATGGAAAATGGAGGATGTGTATAGACTCTCAAGCCATCAAAAAGATCACCATCAAGTACAGATTCCCCTTGCCAAGGATGGATGACATTATGGATTGTTTGAGTGGAGCTAAGTACTTCACGTAGATAGATCTGAAGAGCAGATATCACCATTCCAGATTGTGTATGGGAGTAGTAGAACTACTTCTTAATTGAGAAAGATGGATAAGGGGGAGAAGAGTGGTGTTGAGGCTAAATATTTTTCTGAGCACCTGAAGAATTTGCATGAATAGGTGAAGAAACATATCAATAAGATGAACTAATAATATAAGGCTTATGCAGATTGGAAAAGGAGGTATAAGGAGTTATAGGTAGGAGATGAAGTGATGGTTCATTTGTGAAAGGAGAGGTTTCCAGTTGGTACATACAAGTTAAAGATGAAAAATTTTGGACCATGCAAGATCCTAAAGAAGCACGATTCAAGAAATGCTTATGAGGTAGAGTTGCCTAGTGTAATAAACATTTCTCTTGTGTTCAACATTGCTAATTTGACAAAGTATCATGAAGGTGATATAGAGGATGGTCCAATAAAAGAACAGTGGAAAATTCAAGCACCTACTTCAAAGAAGGAAGAGATAGAAGAAATATTGGATGTGTGTGGGTAGAAGTATAAGAAATTGGTAGTATGAAGAATATCTGGTTAAATGGAAAGGAAGGCCTATTGAAGATTCGTCATGGTTGTTTAAGGTTGAGGTTAACCATCTTGGTTTCCCTCT
>VDFB02144285.1:0-47101 GCA_007258455.2 Sequoia sempervirens
AACTCCTAGATGCATCACAACTAAATAATTATTTAATTACAACATTATAATATAATATTTTATGCAATGGACTACAACACCATATCCCAACATTCTCCCACTTGTTGTATACATTACATAAAGTATCAATCAATGGAATACATCATCATAGCCATTCATGAAATCACATGAATCTCTAGCATGATCTCGTGCTTCATCAAGATACCTACAATAAGAACAAAGTGGCCACCATCTCAAGCAAGAACTCCTCCCATCCTCCAAAATTCCACCTATGGAAGAAAAGGAACATTCCAAGATGAAGATGCACCAATCCAAGAACACAAGCATCAAATCCAAGTGATAACAAAGGCTCCAACCAAGTTTTTGTTAAAGGTGAAAAAAAACATGATCAGAAATAACATCCACAACACATGATAATACATCCAACCATCCACACCTCCTAGGTATCAATAACAATAGTAAACTCATGCCAAAAAAACATGCAACCCATAAACCACAATGACAAGCTCCTTGTATCAAACCTGCCAATGAAGAACATACATATCCAGAAACTACCACTACATGGGTAATGTCAAGGCATATCATGTCTACCAATCAACACTATATGCCAAGGTGTGATAAATGATCAAAACATGAAATACCAAGAATAATCAGAATGATCTACACATGCAACACCAACAACTTCATAGTCACTCACAACATGTCATGACAATCCCTCCAAGTCACATGAACATGAACCTCTAGGAAGGAACCAAAGAATGAAGAGAAAAAACCTATAAGACATAACATATCCTTCTACCAATACCTCAAAGTGAAAAGTTGTGTCAAGTGTGATCTCCTAACAACCCCAAATGAGAAGCCTCAACAACACCCAAAACAATGTTCAATCTCTTAGATCAAACACAACATATGAATCATGTGATAACAAAATGGATGCAAGCCTCTCTAATCAAGGAAATCAAACTCAAAGTAGTCATTCCCAAAATAGGAAATCAACCCAATAACTATCTCCTAAAATCCTCATCAATGAATGACAACATAAACTCAAATGCACAAGGAGATAACTATGCCAATCATCTCTCAAAATGAATCATCTAGAACTAACTACCCATAGCTCAAGATCCATATCCATGGAAGGTAAAGCAGTATAAACTCATGCTAAACAATTCTCAAACGAGTCTACCAAAATCAAACACCATTACTCAAGTCATTTCCATGAGAAATCAAAGCATGAAATATAAAAACATTAGAAATAGGATGGGAAATACCGATTAGATGATAACCCATTGAGTTAACCAAGAGTAGGGAATGAGAATTCTCCTCTAAGATAACCAAGTCATCATGACTCACTCCAAGAACAATCTCCTCTATAGGTCCATCATGGACTCACATCCATATCCAAGTGAAGGCTCCTCAGTCTTCATGCTAAAACCTCTAAAGAGTAACCAACTCTAGAAAATGTCTCTAATTATAAGAAAAATCCAACCTCACCCATGTCTCCAAGTATCTACATGAGCACCTCCAACCAATAAATCCATGCTAATATCCAAATGTAACCACACTACCATGAAGCTCCCATGCAAATGATCAATGTACTCAATACCAAGAGAACCATCAAGATCAATGTAAAAGCTCCAAATATAGAATCAAGAACCCAACATAACATCATGATATAACCATCTCCTCCTAAGAGATCAAATGCAATAATGCATACATCCTGGTCTCAAGAGAACATGTACCATGTTAAAACTCTAATCTAGAATCAAGAGTATATCATGACATAATACCAATCACACTCTAAACCAAGAAATAAAAACTCCAATCAAATGAAGATAACCATCACCAATGATGAATCACGTCATTTCCAACAACCCATTGAATTGTGATACTGAGCTACACATGGCATCGTGACAACCATCTCTTCCATGAAGATCATCTAGGTCCACACACATTCAACTGCAATCCCAAAAACTCTAGAGAACAAGTGAAACCAAGATCGCCAAACCAAGAAGATACAACTTCCATCAAAACAATCAAGAACCAATCCTACACCACCAATTCATCACTATAAAAATATCCTATTGAAATATATAACCAATGAAATTCATCCAAGCTAGGATGACATCGTGATAAAACCAGATGTGACAAGTACCATCAACTGACTAATTAGGTACTCTAACCATCCATCCTCTCATCCCAAAGAAACATACCAATGCACAAATGTCCATAGAAAAGGAAAACTAACAAAGTTTGCATCAACATGCTAAAACAATCTCATGGATATAGATAGTTGACATCAAGTCATCCCACTGCAATTGAATAGGCGATCAACCCAAACAACTACATAACTCATAGATACCAAAAATTGAAGCATTTAAACTCATCATCACATTAGTAACTTACAAACAGAGATATATAAGAAGATAATTATGTAGAAATCAAGACTCAAATGCCAAATCAACTACAGATTGCAAGAATGCTTGGTTGTAGAGAAAAATCCTTACCCTCTTCTTATCTTGGTCTACCGCTATGTCTTAAACCTCTGGAATCCTTCTGGTGTTCACTGGTTGATAGGTTCATAAAGAAGTTGGCTAGATGGAAAGGAGCTCTTTTGATCCAAGCTGGAAAAACTCAAATTCTTAAAGCTTCTCTTCAGAATCTCTCGGTTTATGCTTTAAGCCTTTTCAAAATTCCTGCTAAATATGCTAAGGCCATTGAAAAGATCCAAAAAAGATTCCTTTGGTCTGGTGTGGAGGAAAGAAAGAGGATGCCTCTTATAGGGTGGGATTTGGTTTGTAGATCAAGAACCTTGGGGGGTTTAGGTCTTAGAAAAATCAGAATGACTAATAAGACTCTTCTAGCTAAACAAATATGGAGATCCTTCTCGTTTGTTGGAGAATGGAAGGATATTTTAAGAAGTAAATATATGACCAATTGTGTTTCCCTCAAAGCGTTGCTGGATTCTCCTTTTCTACCTTGTGGTTTAGCTTGATAGAATGATATGATTGCTGGTAGAAATATCTTGGAATTGGGGATAGGATGGCATATTACAAGCAACAATCAAGCCAGATTATGGGAGGATAGATGGATTTTTAAAGAACCCCTCATCAAAATTGAAATATTCAACAGATGGGCTGAGTTATGCAAAGCTACTTTTGGGGAGCTTGTCAAAGATTATTGGTATGAAGGAGAATGGGTGGACTTGTGTGTGGTTAGTCAGGAGTTGGCTTAGCTTTAATCTTCCTTAAGGGTTGTTAGTTTGGGACAAATTTAGTTGGATTTGATAATCTTGTCTGGATGGACAACCCTTCAGGAAACTACTCTGTTTCATTGGCTATCTCTTTGCTGTCCCTTTCTCAAGCTCCCCCTCCCTTCTGGTCTAAAGTGTGGATTAAACATTTGACTCTAAAATTCAACATATTCTTCTGGATTTTGCTTCAAAATAAGGGGCTTATGGTGGATAATATTTGTAAACGGGGATTTCAAATCCCCAACAGATGTTACCTATGCAAGTGCAAGACGAAGTTAGCTAACCACTTGTTTCTCCACTGCCTATTTGTTTCTTTAATCTAGGGAAAATTATTAGCCCTCTGGAATATCTCTTGGGTGTTTCCCCTGTCCATTGAAGATTTCTTTTCACAATGGAAAGCTCCATCTCATAATCTCTTCATTAGGAGGTTATGGGTTTTTATTTTCCCTTTTTTTGTTTGGGGAGTGTGGAAAGAATGTAATAATAGACTTCTCAAGGATAAGGAGATGTTGGAGGTTAATGTTTTTGAAAAAACAAAAAGGCTTATAAAGGAAAACTTCAATGTTATTCCCCAAAAAGCTCTTAACCTTGAAGGTGTGGTGTGTACTCCCTATGATTTAATGATAGCAAAGGATTGGAATATTAAAATGGACGTTTCTATGGCATCCAAGCCAACTAAGAAAAGCAGGGAGGGTGTGTGCTGGACCTTTCCTCCAAATGGCTGGTCTAAGGCCAACTTTGATGGCGCTGTGAAGGGCAATCCAAGGATGGCCGGAGGTGGAGGTGTATTAAGGGACTCAAATGGTAACTTTATAGTGGTTTTTTCCATTTCCCTAGGTCATCAAACCAACCATGTGGTAGAGGCTATAGGAGCTTTTCAAGTTTTAAAGTTAGCTCATAATTTGAATATTAAATACTTATGGCTTGAAGGGGACTCTAAAAACATCATTGATTGTCTCCTAGGTAGGACACCCCCTCCTGGACTATAAAGAATTGGATTGATGAAGCAAAATCTATTCTAGACAAGTTTGATAAAGTTAAATTTTCACACGTCTATAGGGAAGTTAACAGTGTGGCAAATTACTTTATGAATTAGGGGGTAAAGAGGCAAGGATTGAACACATGGAATTTTTTTAGGGATTTGGGAGCTAAAGTTAGGGCTTTATTAGATTATGATGTTACACATGGGAAAGAGGAAATTATATTTAATGATTAAAAGGAAAAGGTCTAAGTACATCAAAATCAAGAGATTTGATGGGGCCGTGTCATATTACTTAGAGTTGGGAAGAAAAAGTGGCACACTTTATGGGTTCATTGGAATGGCTATGTAAAATTGCAAGATGGTTTCAGTGCTAGTAGAGTCTGCAGTGAGGTGCAAAAAAAATGAGGGAGGATAGGAAAAGTGTTGAGACAAAAAGCTACGAGGTGCACATGAGGAATGATAAGGTTTGGAAATAGGTTGTGAGAGGTGGTCTACTTCCATTTTTGGAAAAACCTCACGGGCTTGATACTATGACTACATACTATTTTGAGAAGAAATGGAACAATGGAGAAATAATCCTCTTTGGTAGAAGGTGAAGCTGGATGATAAAATTATAGGAGAGGTGACAGGAATGCCCACTGAGAGTGTGAAGTTTTATCACGACAGAAGGTTTTCTGACGAGGCGGTAATTAAATTCCCTAAGAAGGAAAAAAAATAAATTGAAATTGGTTAAAATTTCTAATAGCTACTTTGAAATTGACACCATCAAGGCACTGTGGAGAAAGGTGCTTCATGTCATAATGGAGTATATTACTCTGGACGAGAGATTCACCAGAGTTTTTGGTCATCACTTTGCTATCCTTAACCACTTCTGCCATAAGGTACAAATTTCTCTACCTCATTATTTGTTCTATTCGTTGAGTAATAGCCTTGAGGACCACAAGAAAAATACCACGAGATACCCTATTCTTCATCCTGGTCTTATTAGGTTAATATATGAACACTATCAAAGCCTACAGACATTATCTAAATCGGTTTCCTCCACAGCGTCTGAGGACTATGAAACAGACAGTGGTGGTTTAGAGAATTAGCCTAACTAGGAGAGAATTGTTGAAGCCCACCCACCCCTTGTGCTGTCTGGTAAGAAAACCTAGCTTAGTAAACCCCATCTTGCTAAAGCTAACCCTGAGATCTACCTTGATTTCTTGGTTCCCTTAAAGAATCCCACTCTCAAGGGATCCCCTGCCAATAAGTTGGTTTCCTACTCTGCGAACTCTCTAGAGGACAAAACTAAGAACCCTGAAGCTAGTAGAAACTCTGTGTCTACGCCTCCTGCCTCTTTCAGAGTTGATGATACCATATTTCCTAGCTCCCCCAATCTGGATGATGTTAACCTCATTTTAGACTGGGTTCAGTCTGGAGATATTCTTGCCTCTTCCAAAAGTGGCGTTGGTGACCTTTTCAGGGTTTTGAAATGGGCCTATCAAGAAATTAATGTTCTTAATCACAAAAATAGGGTTCTTAATTGCAAGTTGAAGGAATTGGAATTTAAGCTATCCACTTTTAGCAATAAAGAAGGAAAACAGAAAAAGAACAATACTGGGATGGGAGAAGATAACATTGAGGACAAGCACAAAAATCTAGAAGCTGAGCTTGTCAAAATAAAAAATAAGTGAAAATTGTTGTGGAACAAAACCATAAAATGGCTAGGCATAATGCCATAATCATCAATGCAATGTTTGAAAAGTTGGAGAAGTCATAACAGGGCTTGCTGGTTGTTGATCTGGAAGAGGACTAGGATAAAAGCAAGAACGAGGACTAAGGTATATTGAAAAGGACCCATGCCAACCTTAAGAGGAAAGTTCCTCCTACTACCTAGATGGTCCAGATCTTAAAGAGGGGGGTTCAGGAAATGAACGACTTGAAAACTTAGACTGTAGAAACATTAAAGTCCCAAGTTTAGTTGCTGCCAGTGTTTTGTCTGGTCTTTTTGGGTCTTTTCTGTGACCCTTGCTGTCTTTTTTGATGGCTGTGGCTTTGTCATTTTGTTGTTTTCTTTACAACCTTTCTGTTATTGGTGACTTTGATGATCTTATCTTTTATTTGTAAACTTAGTGGTTTTGGGTCCCTGTAAAACCCATTTTTTCCTCTTTCAAAAACTATAGATTTGATTTTCCTAACATGTCCACAAATGAGTAACTACTAGGTCAAGTTCCAATAATTCAAGGGTTTGAAATCAAGGGTTTGGTGAGTTGCAACATAACAATTATTCATTCATCATTCCTTTCATGTTTTATTTCATTTCAAGGTTTAATTACCAAAATAGGGTTTGACCAAGGCAAACCACCATTCACCAAAAAAAAACAATTTTTCCCTCTTGCGTGTTTTGCAGATCTTAGGTTGAAGAAGGATTCAAGATCTATCAAAGGAGTAAAATTGCAAAAGTTGTCAAAGTTGTCATTAAGCCACGAAAACTCACTTTCAAAAATTATTTCTGAATTTTTGATTGTGAAACCTAGAGGAATCAGGAGTGCAGACATAGGACTACACGGCTATGAAAGCAATTTTTCAACCGGGCTATATCAAGACCTATTCACCCTTGGGTGAATGAGTCCTAGGAGGACACTCAACACAACCTTTTTATGACAGGTGCATAAAATCAATCCCTTAGATTTGCAATTTCTTTCTAAATTCTATTAGATTAAGGTTTAATTTAGTGACTTCATGTGTTACATTACATAATTGCATTCATTTAGTATTTTTAATTCATCTCCCAAAAGTGTTGTTTCAGCTAATTTACCTCATCCTAGATTGAATAAGGAAAACAACAAGATCTCCACCAAGGTTGACTCACCTAAGGGTTGAAAGTCAATCTTTTCCTAGGGGATATCTCTTTCCTAATAAACTTTAAGGAAGATAGGTACATCATACCCCCATTCCATTTGTGATGAACCCATTTTTCTATGTTTCACTATGTTGCAATACTAACCACCATTATCAAATCTAAGACATTGTAATCTTTTACCTATCTCATTCTCAACCAAGCTCTTTGAATTTTTAAAAGTTTCAAATACATCAGATTTATGCCTAAGGAAATAAATCCAAATCTTTCTAGTTGCATTATCTATGAATGTAACATAATATCGAGAGTCATCGAGAGAATGTACCTGAGTTGGTCCCCATACATCCATATGCACAAGCTCCAACTTCTCATCTTTCTTTTGCTTTCCATCCTTGAGAAAACTAACTCTCTTCTATCTTCCATACACACAACTTTCACAAAAATCCATATTAATACATTTTAGACCTGGTAAAAGTTTCTTTGAGTGAAACAATTTGATACCTTTTTCACTCATGTACCCGAAGTGTATTATGCCATAGTGCTATTTCTGAACCCATAAAAACTATCTAATTTTCTTCTTGTTGAACTACAATTGTTCCAAAACATTGACTTTTCTCTGCAACAACTAAAGTAGAAGGAATAATATGACCTATAAAAAGATATAAGGTGTCTATTTTCACACCTTTTTCTACCACTAAGGGGTAAAAGTAAAAAGTTGTGTCACATTTTTATAAAGGAAACAACCAACACTAATCCAAATTTTAAACTTGAATCACTAAAAAGTGATATATATGTTTTAAATTTTGAAATGATGTAAATTAATAAAATATTTATTTTTTAGTATATATTTTATGTTTGTATTTTTTTGAAAAAATTAAAAAATTATTTGAATATAGTTTTTTGTAAATTAACACTATAATTTAGTTGCTGATAATTTGCTAAAAAATGAAGTTACATGAGACGTCAACCTTTATATAGTAAATTTTATTTGTTTTCCTTCAAATTTTTTTTGTGTATCTATAACTTGAAACTTTAGGGCATGGATATATATATATATGTCTATATATTTGATTTTAATGAATATATATTTTTAAATTAATATTAAAATGTTTGTGTATTAAAACTTAGTTGTTTCTAGTCAATGCCAATTTTCATATAAAGTATTTATCTAAAATAGAAGAAATTATACCATCTTGATATAGATTCTTATATCTAGGGCATCATATTTTTTTCAATTTTTTTTAATAAGTTTTACTATCTTTCCTTGACATGGTAATCAACCTAATGTTTTTTCCTGATAACCTACATTTAGTAATATATATATATATATATATATTACTAATAATTAAACTATTAAAATATATAGATTTGTGGATATATATAACTTAGCTAGAATGAATCTTACAAGATCATATATTTGACCAAAATTAATTTTTAGTTAAAATTACTTAAATTCACCCATGTTGATAAGTTGGCTGAAAGTGTGACACAACTTTGTCCTGATACCTTAAGGCACTTTTGTAACCTTCCAATTTTTATCACTAAATGTAACACAACCTCCATCATCTAGTTGCCCTATTGAAATTAAATTTCTACTTAACCTTGGAACATGCCTTACCTCTTGTAGTAGCAAATGATTTCCATTTTGCAACTTAATCTTGATTCTTCCCTTTCCAACAATTTGATAGGGTTCGTTATCTCCCAAATAAACAGACCCAAAATCCCCTTGGACATAATGAAGAAAATTTCTATGAGGCATAAAATGAAATGAAGCCCTTGAATCTAATACCCAAGAATAATAAGCATTATCAAGGGAAAAAATCAAAACATCATCATCATATTTATTACTTACCACATTTTCCTTTTTATTGCCTTTTTGTCTCCTTTATTTTTTTGAGACCAACAATCTTTTTTTAAATGGCTCAGCTTACCACAATACCAACAATCCTTCTTCTCTTTGGATTGGGACCTCTTGTCCTTTGATTTTCCTCATGACTTCCCATGACCTATGGAATTCTTTCTTCTCTCCTTTGTTCTACCCCTGCTTTCTGCATTCAAAACACTTCTTGATGTGGATGTACCACCTGAGCGTTTCCTACTAATTTATTCACTCAAAATAACACCAACAACATCATAAATTTTAGTGTATTCAAACTAGAAATAGAATTACTAACTGCTATTGCCAAGCTATTTTAGGTTTCAAGAAAAGAACAAAAAATCAAAAGAGCCCTAACTTCTTCATCAAAGTTTACATTTATAGAAGTTAATTTTCTAGTAAACATATTAAATTCAATTAAATGATCAACAAATGACCCATCTTCTACCATTTTCATATTAAATAAATGCTTCATAAGAAATACCTTATTCGAAGCGAAAGGATTTTCATATAACTTCGCTAGGGTCTGCATCAAATTTGCCATTGTCTTTGCTGTTGAAATATTAAACACCACCGATTCTGCCAGGCATAAATGAATACTGCCAAGTTCCTTCTGTCTAGAATATGCCAATCCTCATTAGACATTGTTGATGGTTTCTTTGATTTCTCTTCTAATAGAGATAGTCCTCCATCTACATCTTCTATAACTAACAACTTTTCCTATTAAATTTTTCTACCTTCAATTTACCCTCATCTTCCATTACTCTCACTCAACTGTGAGACTTCCACTCAACCATGAGACCTTTTCGTAGAGGATAACTAAACACAACCTAGCTTTGATACCACTTGTTAAAGATCGGAGGCAGATATCTATTAATTAAATGTAGATATGAACAATAAAACAGATAAATAGAAATATAGAAATAATGGACAATAAAATAACAACACCAAGATTTAATGTGGTTCACCCAAAATCAGGCTACATCCACCAACAAAAGGTCCAATATATGTTAAACTTCTAGTAAAAAACCTTTACAAAGACATGCAACAACATTTGCAACTTGCAGCAATGTTTTTCTCCACATTTTACCACTTTTTTTTTACACAACCTTTGTTGTGGGTGCCTATAGTAGTTCCTACATTTTTCCAACCACAAAATGGTGAACTTCTGCTAACGTTTTTCATGCCTAACTACCCTCAAAACTCAGAATTGAGTGTTTGTATACCCTCCCACACATGTCCCATTAATTAGAAACAAAGCATGGCCATTGGTTTTTACTCATGCACCCAATAACACTCTTCTTTAGGGTGGATACATTTACTATTTTCAACTATTCATTTAATTTTAATTTAAATAATTGTAACTGTTCACCTCCAACAATTACTATTTTTAATTGTTCTTTTAAGTACAAAAGTGCAACAAATTATTTAATTGTGTAGCAAATTATTTAATAAAAATAATGGTAAAATTTTTATGTATCTGAGTCTGATTGGTCTCCATAACACAACAATGATGTCCTCTAGAGATGATATGTTAGTTTGAATAACACAAGTTCTCTCTCAAAATTAATGAGATTGATATTAGTAAAAGGGTGAATAGCTTTATATTTGAGTGATAAGGGAATGAATTAAAAATAGTTGAACAAATTAAGTTAAAAGATGAATGTTATAGAGAAATGGATGAGGATGAGAAGGATAAGGAAGAGACAAGGAGAAGGATTATGATGGGTAGGGTAATTGATATAAATGAATTGGATGGTTATGATTGACTTATTAGATGATATAAATGGAAATCAAGTAGTATGATATCTTTCTAGAATGTTTGAGCATAGGTACATGTTGGGAATCTACAAGGAGATTTTGATGAGCAACATTTTTAATTTTTCATAAAAGTTATGCATCTTGATATAATGGACCATGATGATGATGTACCACATGCATATAGTACTACTCGAAAGCAATAAATTAATAGCTAAAAGAAATGAAACTGACACACAAATTATGTATGAAAAGCAATAATAAAGACAAAAGCAAATACAAGATTCATTCCCCAATAATTATAACCTCAAGTTGCAACATAGTATAAAACACCATGATGTCCTTGGGGAAGCATGTTATGGAAAATAAACCAAAAATTTTGTGCTATTTTCAATTTTTTTGAATTTGATTGTAAATGCAAAACAAAAAAGAGAAAACACACACAAGCAAACAATAAAGAATGTAAGCTTGCATGAGAGATAAAAGACTAGACAAACAAGGCTTTACCCCTAATTAAGTTGAAAGCCAATAATTGATTTATTTGATAATGATGATAATGTATTGTTGATGTGAGAATAATATTTCCTGAGAACAACGTGAAGATTGAGAATAATATATCTTAATAATGATCATTAGTTGTTTTAACAAGGTCTAGATTTAAGAAAAAACAAGGAAAAAACTTATGGATGAATTTTTTATATGCACTAGGTTGTATGTTTAGATTTAACAAGATTATTTTGTAATTCTTTTGTAGTGTGTGGATAATTAAGAGCTTTGGCTTGATGAATTGGATGCATGGATGGGATTTCAAGGCAATTGGCCACATTGATCCAATACAAGGTAGGGGATCAAAATATTTAAGGTTCAATATTTAGAATGTAGTACTATGTATCTTGTTTCAAGATTTAGATTTACCATTTAGGATTAGTTGATGCTTGAACCATTTAAAGGGAGAAAGTATTCTATCTCCAATAGTGCGGGTATTTAGAGGGATATATAAGGATAGAATTATTGATGGTGATAATTGATGGAAAGGTGGGATTAGAGATGGAAAGGAAGAGGAGATGAAGGATGAAATTTCCAAAGGCTACATGTTGTATGGGAATCATATGCTCCACCTCTAGGTATACCACTCATATATGATGCTATGCTTTGACACATCAAAGGATTTCTAAGACATGTTTCAAGGTCTTGCCCATTTTTTATCAAGGTAGATTATGGGAAAACAAGGATAAGTGCAAATGGATGGGATGATATAATAGTATGATATGGATGATTGGCTAATGATTATAATTAATGAATGAGAGGAATGGGTGGAAGAAGATTTCCCCCAAGTGTAGGGGCACACATAGAAATTTTTCTATGCATAATGCCTATAATAAATTTTCATCATGCTATTTGTCTAATGTGCCATAGGAATAATTTTTCGATTGAATACTTTTTCTCATAACTTTTTTTATTTTCTTAGCTTTTTGGATCTTGTATTTTTTTTATGTTATGATTCAAGAATTTTGTTTGATGATACTACCTCATTTTACGTAGCTATTTTAGGTGGATAATTATGCTATTGTTGATCTTGATGAATATTCTTATGATTTTGGAAGATTTCTAGGTTGGCTTCTCCCATGGTGTTGCCAAGGAAAATGGAGTGGGAGGTAGGTTGGATAAAGGATGCATGATTATGCAAATGTTTAGATGAAATGAATGCGTGATAGAGGTGTGCACAGAATAATGGATTGAGATATTAAGAGAGGTGGATGGAAGGATTTTAAATGAAGACATGCATAAATGTTTTAGGACCAATGGTAAGTGGGACCAATGAGTTCACACACTATGCGAGGTTTGAAGATGGGTTCTTTTGTTGGATGTTTTGGTGGCTTTTGGGTTTTGATATTTTAGTTTTTGTTTGCTTAAGAAATCACAAGTAGTTGTGCTCTTGGATGGGTGATTTTGAATTTTGGAGTGACTATCTACATTGCCATATTTTGGGAATCAAATGAGCTTGGTGGTCCATCTTTGGAGCTTTCTTTGAATGTTTGGATTACTTGAATTTAGGATTGCCCAATTTTGGTGTCTAGGTGGATTACAAATTTTTGGGCTTTGGGTATTGTAGGCCACTAACTTTTATCTTTAGATTCATATAAGATTCAATGAAAATCCAAACACAAACCTAGTTCTAGATGAATGGAGATAAATTACAAAATTTGTAAGCAAATAGATAAATGATGTAGAATTCCAATATTGAGGATATGAAAATATATGATGCAAAGAATAAAATAAAACTATATATAAGCCTTTAGATGCATGAATCAAGGATATGACATGTCTTAGATGCCATAAATTTAATGCAAAATTAGTAGATCAATTAACTTAATATGACTAAAATAGTGGCAAGATTAATTGAACAAAGACACCACCTAATTACAATCGATTCAAGATTGATGAGGTAATGATGATACTTGTACATTTCAAGTCAAAATGAACATATATCTTTTTAAACTATCTAAATGAAAATAATCAAATATTTTTAATATCTTAAATACACTTATTAATAGATACATAAAATTTTACATTAAAATTAATTGAAAAACATCATCAATTATTTTTTTCTTCTAACTTACTATATATATATATATTAAGGAAAAATTTAGTGGCGAATCTTCGCCACTTTGCTAATAATTGAAATCGAGACTTCCAAAAATGGCGAATAGTACAAGCTAAAAAGGATGTTGAATTGCTAGGTTTTTACAAAAAAATAATTTTGTCTCGATTAATTCACCTATGTAAACGATGTGTCATTGGAACCGATTTGCCAGTAGTTTATACTATAATTAAAAATATTAATTAAATTCGCCAATAATATTATATTACTACCATTAATTTTGGGGCAATATCGCCACAATAATAAATTAGCATTTAATTTTAGGGATACTTTAGCCTTGAATAGGGCTTTTATTTATTGTCATTGTCGGCCTATCACCCAAATCTTGAACCTTGTAACCTATGTCGTAGGGTTCTGGAAGTTTGAAACTAGGCGATAGTGTGTTGGTCAAGGGATCACTGACTTCTCTAACCTTGAAACCTTGTTGTGGTATTTGAAAGTTTCTTAACTTTCCAACTGGTTGATCTTCTTTGTTGTCGCAATGTCTTGGAGTTTCCTAACCTTTGATTGGGTGACAAGCTGATGGATGGTGACGACCGCGTACGGCGGTGACTTGGATGCCGACCACTTGGAGGTTGGGAGTTAAATATTTAAGTCTTTTCCAGGAGACTTGTTGCAAATATTGTAGATTCCCAGCTTGATTCTTTGGAATTGCACAAGTGGTGTATGCGTGTCTTGGTAGAGACTACAAGGAATGGTCGATAGTTTGGTGTGATAGTCAAAGGCGATGGACGAGTGATGTGTCAACACGTGGCACAATTTCATTTGTTGATTTTACATCACTATTGTAAATCAATAATCATTAGAAAATTTTAAAAGGAGAGATTTGCCATTGTAATTAATCTTTTTAGTGATTATTCGCTAGGATTCGCCATTGTGATTATTATTTTTACCAATTATTCATTAAGATTCACCAAGATTTTACAATTTTTTTTAATAATGTGCATAGATTCGCTAAGAAAATTAATATTTTTTTTCAAATAAAAGGAAAAATTCGCCAGAATTTTACACCTTCGCCAAGGGGGGTTTCTTAAAGTTATCCCTAGTATATATATATATATATTATAATAATAATAATAATAACCTAAATAAATCTAATACAAATTTATGTAGTACATTGGTATAGCTAATTACTCTTGAGTGAATACTTAGTCTTGGGTGGTAATCAATGTTTAGCCCAAAATTGTTGTATAGGTTAATAATCCATTCTTGTGAAAATTAAATTCTCTTTGAAAATTCTTTAATATTCAATATCGACCACTTTTTTTTGACTATCTAGAGAAGGGGTTTGTCGTTTGTAATTAGTTGGCAGTCGATATATAATATTGTTTACTTTAAAGATGTCGTTATTGTGCTGGTTGGTCGCTTTCTTTTATTGTCATTATTCTGTTGAGATGACACCCACAGTAAACATTGTAACGTCTGGTCTATACACACATCTGACTCAGTTAAACTAGTATTTAGTTTAATAAAGCTTCCGAATTCTTTCTACAACATAAGAATACTTTATACTTTTTGATAGTATTTTAGCATTTTAATTAGATTCATTAGGATATTTTGTCTCTCAATTCCATAGCGGTCTACCTCGTTACTCTAAGGATAGCCACTAAAAAGACTCAATCTGCTATAGCAACGAAAACCAGAGAAGGTGAATTTGAGTCAGAATGACACAATCCCCATTCTTTTCGGTGAATATTGAAAGTTTAATGAATAAATACAGTTGTAGTTTTGTGAATTAAACTTTTTTGTTTATCATCTTGATGATGGATCATATAGTGGCAAGGCCTCGTCTAAATTTTGACCTGCCCTTCGGGACCGACCTATTTGCCTCAGGTTGGTAGTGAAGTGCAGGGTGGCCGGTTCATTGGAGGGTGAAGCCCTGTTCATTGGTGGGGTCTTGCTCACACAATTCAATACAGAAACTACAAACCCTAATATAATAAATAGTTGATATCTGAAAGGTGGCTTTAGGAAAATTCACCGCCAACAATTCACTGCCAAACAATTCATCGCCATGACAAATTCATCTCGTGGAAAATTCAGCACTAGCAATTCATCCCCGTGGATAATTCATTGCATATACAATTAGAAAATTTGATTTATGATAATAAAAATGAAAAAAAATTTCAATATATTTTATTTTTTTCTAGTAAATCAATTATACAAAAATATCACTTATCTCTATTATTAATGCGGTGGAAATTATTCTTTTGCAGGCAAGAGGTCACGTCTCCCCATTGTTCCCGTGGTACTGGAGGGCGTGTCGTGCTAGTGCCACCGGTCACGTGAAAAAAGTTAAACAAGTGCACTGCAGTTTATAGGGGGACGGATACCCAACCGATTCCTGCAGTCTAAAAAAAATATTTAAAAAAAAAAATTATTGTGGGAGTAAATTGCTAGTGGTGAATTTTCCACAAGATGAATTTGTCATGACGATAAATTGTTGACAAATTTTCTGAGGGTGAATTGTTGGCGGTGAATTTACATGAAGCCCTGAAAGATATCTAATTGACCAAAACCTTTATTTTCATTAAATAGTAAACAATGAATATAATTCCAAAATCATTCAGAATATAATTCCAACTTCATTCTTTTATAAAATCAATTCTTTGCCATCATCAGACTTGAATTGTAATGCCCCGCCACGCAACCCTAGAGGAAGTTTCAATTCACTACTTAAACGTACCAATTTTTTTTTTTTGTTTAAGTACAAATAAAATGTAAGGTGAATACATATTGCCAACAACCTCTAAGGCCACAAGACAAAGATTACTTAAAAACCCAACATCAAAAACATTAACATAAACTGAAACATTAAGCACTAAAGGAAATGAGACAACATACATTCCATGCAAGGTAATTTACAACAAGGGTAAAATTCCCCCAAGATTCCAATTTAACATTTAAACAATAAGGTTACATCACTCATTCCCCGAATGAGGCAATTCCAACCAAATGATTACATATTACAAAATTCCACCTCGATAACAACTGAGGGGTAATAAAATACAATAAGAACTGAGAGAACAAGGCATGAGACGAACTGATTCCCACGAGCTCTCCAACTGGAAATTACGAACACGAACATGAAGAAGAACCAACGGAAAGAGATGCACGCCACCTGACCACGTGGAACCCAAAGGCCCCACTCCCTCCGTGCTAGGAGATAGTAACAAGGATTTCCTAAACAAGACCATCTACCTCTAGACATAGGCTTACACCAAAATTGAATTGAAACAACTACAATCACAAAGCCACTTAACATCTACAACCACATTGCCTTTAAGCCACAACAGTCAGGACATCACTTAACACGAAGTTACAATGCTTTCAGAGAACAATGATCATGTACATCACATAATAACTGATTAACTGTCGACGTAGGAAAAATGTCATACATAAATTGCCATGAGTTACCCTAGCTCAACCTTCCTAGGCTACCAGACCCCCATCTTGGGTTACCCTGGCTTGCCTCTACCGGCGCCGGACCCTCATGCAAAACTATGCGTCCCATCCATCTCGAGCCTTATCATTCACTTGCTTCACGAGAGAGGCATTCATTATCTTATTAGTTTGAAGGATCCCCATTAATTCATTTAAATTATCACTTAGTTAAACTCTAGATGAGTTACCCTGGCGCCCCTTTGTGTGCCGGACCCCCACCAAGAGCCACTCTCCTATCGACAACACACCCACAAGTAGAAGCTAGATAACACGACCTCTCCAAACCAAAGAGGAAACAGAACACGGAACTTACTCCAACACTGGAGGAAAACAACATACAAAACCCGTTCCAACATTGGAGGAAACCAAATCACATTACCCTCTCCCACACCCAAGGAGGTAGAAATCCCCGTTCATGAAAACCGGGTGATCCACAAGGTATAACTATGCACATTTTCTACGACACACCAAAGGTTGAATTTCATAAAGACAACCCACAACAGGATACAAATCCCCTATCAGGAAGACTTCAAACACTGACTCTATACTCCCAACATTGAACAAGATAGAACAACCATTAAAAGTATTTCTAGCAATTAAATAAACTAAGATTCGGATTTCCTAAATCCACTCAAACACAGGTTTCATGACTTGCATTTATCTAGTCAATCGATCCCCTCTTTTATTCACGACATTGGAATATATAAACAAAACATATCATTTACTCTAACATTCGTAACCATAAAGCATGTTAATAATGCAGTTATCTGGTTAGAATTTAAATCAATCGTTCTCTCTAAGTTTCATGATCACATACAAAAGATAAATCCCTTGATTAAAAAAATCATTTAGGTTAACTAATAAGTTCATCCTTTACTCTCAGTTCCGCAATCCTAATAATCACATGGTCATTTAGAGGTTCTAGTTGACATTTAACATTGTTTAAATATACCAAATAAAGTTATATTTTATTTGCAACTGAATCATTTAAATAACCTTATATATAACTCCCATTGAATAAACTATAACAAATAACCTATACATAGATTTTCCAATTAATTTATATTTCCAAAAAGCCTCATGATTAACTTAACATACATTTTGAACTATTTAAAAATTCCTTTAATTAAAAAAATATATCAAATAACTTATATTTTTCAATTAAACATTTCTATAACCCTTATGATTTAACAAATAGAATAAAATATATTTAACTCAAACCAAATTTCATTTAATTTAAAATATATTCAACATATTATATTTTATATATTATATAATATTAAATATTATATAAAAATATAATATGAAATAACATTTATTAAAAAAGAAATTTAAATCGAAATAAATAAAAAAGGGTAATTTCGAATTTAGATAAGGAATGGGAAGAGGGCCGAAGCCCTGGGCACGCAGGCCCCCCCGCCGCCCATGGTGGCAGAGCTCACACACAGAGCTCCCCGGCTCTACGGCTGAGCCGGTGAGCTCAGCGACAGCGGCCGCCTCTTCCGGGCGGCGGAGCCTGCGTGGTACACAAGCCTGGGGGCAGCGGTGGCTGTGTTTTCGCACAAGGCCGCCTCCTCCCATGTGGCTATGCGGTGGGCGGCGGTGGGGTGGGGTTTGACCTCCCACCTCACCCATAAAACCAAAAATTTAATAATAAATTTAAAACTGTGGTTTTCCAGAACCCGAAAATCAATAAAATTTTAAGAGATTTTCCCAGAAATTTAAAATTTCAAAAAAACAAATATATATATGAATATATATTTGTGGGTGTCACACAACTTTGAAATAGAAGGTTGTATTCACTAAAATATGCACCCAAAACCTGATTTAATGCTCAAATTGCAAAAATAATACCAACCCAATTCAATAACTAGAACTTATTTCAAAATAAGCAAATGGGTTTTCAAATACTAGTTTAAACATTGAATTTTCTTGGGTTTCCTTTCCATAACCTGGTTTAAACTTCATGTTTGATTTCAATTCCAACACTCTCTACCATTTACCAAATTTAAGAGTTTTACCATGAGTTTCCATTGAATCTATCACTATGTTTTCAATCATCCAAATGAGCAAAAGAGATGAGGAAGAAATGATGGAACCTTGTGTTTCCTCCCAAAATAGCAAGCTTTACCCATGGAGATCTTCAAGCACCCTTTCAACTCCACCATCTTAGCCTCCTCCAAGCCTCTCCACCCAAAATCCAAAACCAAGAATTCTATGGAGAGCTCCAAGAAAAAAACCCTAAAATAAAATATATGCTCTTCTTTTTCCAAACTCCCCAAATTCACATTCAAATTCAACTTCTAATTCCAAATTCAAATTCTAATTAAATTCAATACAAATGCCACTCACTTTCAAATTCACACTAAATTAAATTTCAAATTTCCTATTTCAAACACAAATATCTTTTTACCAAATAGTCAACCATTTCTGAAAATATCTCCTCTACCCCAAAGTCTTTGCATAAGAAAACATTTGAATTTTTAATAACTTTAACAATTTTCTAATTCCAATTTAAATTCAAAATATTCTAGCACTTTACATTCAACAAAAGAATTAAATCTTTTACACTTTTAATTCATAGGGATAATTTAATTAATTCACACAATTAATTCAAATTATCAATAAAATAAGTCTAATTCAAAATTAGATTATTTTATTAATTCAATTAAATTAATTAATTAATCGCTAATTTTCCCACATCTCAATAAGACAAAACATTCATCGTTTATAATTTCCAAAGGCTATTTAATCACTTTTAGCTTGCAACTAAACACATTTAATCATTAATTAGACTACACAAGTCATTTAATGCACTTTAAACTTGAAATTCAATAAACACTCAAGGGGAACTGACCAAGTTAAAACAACTGACCCCAACGAAAAAACCAACAACATGCTATGACTAGGGTGACGACCTAGTTCGGAAAACCTAGCTACTATCTCCCAATTAATTTCTGTTGGTCAATGGACATGCTCAGACCTGGAAACCAGGTGGAGTCGATGTCAGGTACTTGCCAACCTGCAACAAAGAGCATGTCGAACGTGCATATATACATAATATGATCAGACACACCGTGAAGAGGAAATCTCAGAATCATAGGGCACTCGCAAGCGAGTGATACAACCCCATCCCCTTCACCAATACAATATCACTAACTGACAAAGCTAACATTATTAACATAATCAAAGCATAAAGCATCATTAATTCACATGTTAACATGATCAAAGCATAACATAGGAAAACATTGCCTGATTAACAGAACACAAAAGGGAGGGGTGTTACATCCTCCCCCCTAGGGTCAGGCTTACTCCTGGAAGCCTGCAAGTTCCCCTATTACAAACTCCATAAGATCACACATAAATCAATATCATTACAAGTTTATTCCAGACAAGATATACTACATTATCACTTCATTATTCATTCGACATTTTGCATTTTGAATCTAGGTATAATAATCTGATCATCAACATGATTTCTTAAAACTTAACTATAATGTTGGGGACTATAGGCCTCACCAACAACATATGCACCTATAATGCATTTATGTTTAACATGCAACTGTTTCACTAATCCTTTATTTCTCTAAAATTTTACACACTACAAAATGGTTTTCTATTCAAATTATACATTTTCCATGATTATGAATGCAACTTGGGGACTTAGGTCCTTTACCCAAGGTTTGATCTAGGAAACAAACCTTCATGAATACATAATCCATTTTCTCATAAGATACAAACGCCATACTAAGGCACTCAAGGAAAGAGGTCTATGTCTATCTTGCCATATCAAGCACTTGGAATACACCCAACAAACACACTACAACCACACTCAAGAACCACTCAAGGGTCTCAACCTTTTACACAACGAAAAAGCCATGCAACAAGAAGGAAAACAAACAAATCACACTTCTTGGTAGGCTTGCAAGCCTAACCCTCACAAAGCATTCAACAAAAGACATGCAAGGGTGGAAACAACAACCAAACTGATTGTCGTCCACCACACACAACACATCACAATCACACACTACACAATCGTCCATAATGCATTCTTCCAATAGAAAGGATATCGGTGCATTGTGAACTACACTGAGGATCCTATCCTTTCCACTGGTTTCCTGCACCATTTGACCTATACCACTTAACGACAACTTCCGGCAACCAAGAGAAATCAACCCAAAAAGGAAAATAACCCGAAAGAGGAAAACAACTAGGTCAATACAATGGCTCATAGTGCCCATAGTATAAACCTACACAACTTACAACATAATGGGTCCAACATAATCCCAGAGTTCCCAGTGTTTAAACCTTGGCTCTGATACCATGTGTAATGCCCCGCCACGCAACCCTAGAGGAAGTTGCAATTCACTACTTAAACGTACCATTTTTTTTTTTGTTTAAGTACAAATAACATGTAAGGTGAATACATATTGCCAACAACCTCTAAGGCCACGAGACAAAGATTACTTAAAAACCCAACATCAAAAACATTAACATAAACTGAAACATTAAGCACTAAAGGAAATGAGACAACATTCATTCCATGCAAGGTAATTTACAACAAGGGTAAAATTCCCCCAAGATTCCAATTTAACATTTAAACAATAAGGTTACATCACTTATTCCCCGAATGAGGCAATTCCAACCAAATGATTACATATTTCAAAATTCCACCTCGATAACAACTAAGGGGTAATAAAATACAATAAGAACTGAGAGAACAAGGCATGAGAAGAACTAATTCCCATGAGCTCTCCAACTGGAAATTACGAACACGAACATGAAGAAGAACCAATGGAAAGAGATGCACGCCACCCGACCACGTGGAACCCAAAGGCCCCACTCCCTCCGTGCTAGGAGATAGTAACAAGGATTTCCTAGACAAGACCATCTACCTCTAGACACAGGCTTACACCAAAAATGAATTGAAACAACTACAATCACAAAGCCACTTAACATCTACAACCACATTGCCTTTAAGCCACAACAGTCAGGACATCACTTAACACGAAGTTACAATGCTTTCAGAGAACAATGATCATGTACATCACATAATAACTGATTAACTGTCGACGTAGGAAAAATGTCATACATAAATTGCCATGAGTTACCCTAGCTCAACCTTCCTAGGCTACCGGACCCCCATCTTGGGTTACCCTGGCTTGCCTCTACCGGCGCCGGACCCTCATGCAAAACTATGCGTCCCATCTCATCTCGAGCCTTATCATTCACTTGCTTCATGAGAGAGGCATTCATTATCTTATTAGTTTGAAGGATCCCCATTAATTCATTTAAATTATCACTTAGTTAAACTCTAGGTGAGTTACCCTGGCGCCCCTTTGTGTGCCGGACCCCCACCAAGAGCCACTCTCCTATCGACAACACACCCACAAGTAGAAGCTAGATAACACGACCTCTCCAAACCAAAGAGGAAACAGAACACGGAACTTACTCCAACACTGGAGGAAAACAACATACAAAACCCGTTCCAACATTGGAGGAAACCAAATCACATTACCCTCTCCCACACCCAAGGAGGTAGAAATCCCCGTTCGTGAAAACCGGGTGATCCACAAGGTATAACTATGCACATTTTCTACGACACACCAAAGGTTGACTTTCATAAAGACAACCCACAACAGGATACAAATCCCCTATCAGGAAGACTTCAAACACTGACTCTATACTCCCAACATTGAACAAGATAGAACAACCATTAAAAGTATTTCTAGCAATTAAATAAACTAAGATTCGGATTTCCTAAATCCACTCAAACACAGGTTTCATGACTTGCATTTATCTAGTCAATCGATCCCCTCTTTTATTCACGACATTGGAATATATAAACAAAACATATCATTTACTCTAACTTTCGTAACCATAAAGCATGTTAATAATGCAGTTATCTGGTTAGAATTTAAATCAATCGTTCTCTCTAAGTTTCATGATCACATACAAAAGATAAATCCCTTGATTAAAAAAATCATTTAGGTTAACTAATAAGTTCATCCTTTACTCTCAGTTCCGCAATCCTAATAATCACATGGTCATTTAGAAGTTCTAGTTGACATTTAACATTGTTTAAATATACCAAATAAAGTTATATTTTATTTGCAACTGAATCATTTAAATAACCTTATATATAACTCCCATTGAATAAACTATAACAAATAACCTATACATAGATTTTCCAATTAATTTATATTTCCAAAAAGCCTCATGATTAACTTAACATACATTTTGAACTATTTAAAAATTCCTTTAATTAAAAAAATATATCAAATAACTTATATTTTTCAATTAAACATTTCTATAACCCTTATGATTTAACAAATAGAATAAAATATATTTAACTCAAACCAAATTTCATTTAATTTAAAATATATTCAACATATTATATTTTATATATTATATAATATTAAATATTATATAAAATATAATATGAAATAACATTTATTAAAAAAGAAATTTAAATCGAAATAAATAAAAAAAGGTAATTTCGAATTTAGATAAGGCATGGGAAGAGGGCCGAAGCCCTGGGCACGCAGGCCCCCCCGCCGCCCATGGCGGCGGAGCCTGTGTGCTCCACACACAGAGCCCGGTCCCCCGGCCGGGCGGCGGAGCCTGTGAGCTCAGCGCACAGCGGCCCGCCTCCCTTCTGGGCGGCGGAGCCTGTGTGCGGGGTACACAGTGCCCCGCCTCCCCGCGGGGGCAGCGGTGGCTGTGTGCTTCGCACACAGTGCCGCCTCCCTGCCGGGCGGTGGCTGCGGTGGCGGCGGCGGTGGGGTGGGGTTTGACCTCCCACCTCACCCATAAAACCAAAAATTTAATAATAAATTTAAAACTGTGGTTTTCCAGAACCCGAAAATCAATAAAATTTTAAGAGATTTTCCCAGAAATTTAAAATTTCAAAAAAACAAATATATATATGAATATATATTTGTGGGTGTCACACAACTTTGAAATAGAAGGTTGTATTCACTAAAATATGCACCCAAAACCTGATTTAATGCTCAAATTGCAAAAATAATACCAACCCAATTCAATAACTAGAACTTATTTCAAAATAAGCAAATGGGTTTTCAAATACTAGTTTAAACATTGAATTTTCTTGGGTTTCCTTTCCATAACTTGGTTTAAACTTCATGTTTGATTTCAATTCCAACACTCTCTACCATTTACCAAATTTAAGAGTTTTACCATGAGTTTCCATTGAATCTATCACTATGTTTTCAATCATCCAAATGAGCAAAAGAGATGAGGAAGAAATGATGGAACCTTGTGTTTCCTCCCAAAATAGCAAGCTTTACCCATGGAGATCTTCAAGCACCCTTTCAACTCCACCATCTTAGCCTCCTCCAAGCCTCTCCACCCAAAATCCAAAACCAAGAATTCTATGGAGAGCTCCAAGAAAAAAACCCTAAAATAAAATATATGCTCTTCTTTTTCCAAACTCCCCAAATTCACATTCAAATTCAACTTCTAATTCCAAATTCAAATTCTAATTAAATTCAATACAAATGCCACTCACTTTCAAATTCACACTAAATTAAATTTCAAATTTCCTATTTCAAACACAAATATCTTTTTACCAAATAGTCAACCATTTCTGAAAATATCTCCTCTACCCCAAAGTCTTTGCATAAGAAAACATTTGAATTTTTAATAACTTTAACAATTTTCTAATTCCAATTTAAATTCAAAATATTCTAGCACTTTACATTCAACAAAAGAATTAAATCTTTTACACTTTTAATTCATAGGGATAATTTAATTAATTCACACAATTAATTCAAATTATCAATAAAATAAGTCTAATTCAAAATTAGATTATTTTATTAATTCAATTAAATTAATTAATTAATCGCTAATTTTCCCACATCTCAATAAGACAAAACATTCATCGTTTATAATTTCCAAAGGCTATTTAATCACTTTTAGCTTTCAACTAAACACATTTAATGACGAGGGAGCAAACCCGAGACACAGAAATATACTCAGAAAACAGAGAATAATATTTTATTCATAAATATTGAACTTCTTACATGCAGAGGATCTCAAATCCCCAAGCTCTGTATTACATGCAAATTACCAACTTACAGAAAATTATCCAGATCCCCTTTCACAGCATGCGAACTTCTTTCCCCAAAAAGTTACCCAAAAATCAGAAACAAGCCCCTAAATAGACCCATTTCGGTTTGGAACCAAAAACAACCTTCGAGATAAGATTTTTGACGGTTTGGCGCCAAAATTACAATTTGAAATTCAAGTTAAATTCACAGTTGAAAATTAGCACATTTCTAAAATATGCACCAACTTCCGGCAGCCATAACTTTTAATCTGACCGTCGGATCTTCAATGATAATACCTTTTCGGAAAGGTCTCGAAAAGACGATTTTTTACAAAGTAGGCCTTCGGCGGACTACTTTGGAGTTTTTGCAAATTTTCAGGCCCATCCGGGATCATTTGGTGCCTCAAACTGAGCTCGGAAGGTTTTTCAGGTCAAAAAGCAGAAATTGGAACTTGAATAACTTTCAAGTCATGAATGATCTTGACTTGATTCTTTCACCAGACTGTGTATTTTTCCATCCTGAACCTTCCCATAAATTTCTGTCTTCCCACGACTTCAAATGCAAACCTGCTAAAAATAGCAGTTGAGCAGAAAAAGCAGAAAAACTGTTCTGAAGGTTGGAAACTCTTATTTGACGAAAAGGGTATCCAGAAATACAAAAACATCTACAAAAAGAAAACAACAGGAACAAAATGGAAATCATCTTTTGGGTGATGCAAGATTGCCCTCACCTGCTTGGATGCTCACGCATCGAGAATCACATAGGGTGATCCACAAGGTGAAGTGCTAGGGTGAATAACCCTTGATCCAATAGTCCTTGAAGCTACTTCTTGACCTTGTTTCTTTCTAGCACTGATTGTCGATAAGTTTTGATGTTAGGAAGAAGAGATTCTTGTAGGAGTTGAATCTCATGCTCCACCTCCCCTCTTAGTGGCAACTCCCTTGCCTTTATGAACACTTCTTGTAAAGATGACAAGACTTAATCCATGCCTTTCAATTTAGAGTTAGTCATGGTCAAAATTCTTAGTCCTTCTTTCTTATCTTTAGGCAAAAGCAACCAAAATTGCTTGGTTTTTTGAATTAATTTAATAGCTTGATTAGAACTTATCATAGCCACTTTACCTTTGCTTTGCTGCCCTTTGATTATGTACACAATCACATCCTTGACCCATCTGTGCTTGGTAGCCCTTCTCATAGAAATAACATCTGTACCTTAGGTTCATTAAAACTTGCCTTTGCCATGGAATGAAATTGGTATATTTGGTCAAATGATCTATCACAACAAATATTTCATCCTTGCCTTCAGATCTTGTTAGGCTTGGGATAAAGTCCATGGATACAAGTTCCCACTTCGGAGTGAGAATGACATTTGGTTGTATAGGATCTGGGAATGGAACACACTTATTCCTTTGACAAGTGTAATGTTTTGTCAAAACTTGTAGAATATCCTCTTCAATATTTTGCTAGAAGAAGTTCTTGGTTCTCAAGAAACCAATGTGATCCACAGATGGGGATTCATGTCCACAATTAAGTGCATGACACTAAAGGGGATTTGTGCCTGACATAAATGTAATCTCTGAAGAAGATGACACCATTGCAGATTGACTAAGCTTTTTCTCTGCCTATAATTGTGGATGATGCCATCTGAGCTAGCCATAGTAGGGTCATTTAAATAATCCTAAATCAGATACTGTAGTCATGAAGGTTGGCTAATGCAGGTGACATGAATGACTTGTGACTCCAATTGGCCCATATGCTCATTGGCCCACACATTCTTGCCCCCTTCTTATATAGGATTCCTAAAGTGATATACCTATAGATGATCTATCCACTTTTCTTGCTCCTTCATGCATTTTCTTTGAGTCAACAAGTGCTTGAGCTAAGATGGTCAGTTTTAATAGAGAATTTGCACCTCAAAGAAATGAATTCCACTAGGTCACTACATGCAAAATGACCAACATGTCCTTGGTTGACACTCATTTCTCTCTGCGATTCAATTTCTTGCTTTCAAAGGCAACATTTGGGGTGATCATCTTGATAGAGTATTTCACCAAGACCAATTCCTAAAACATCACATTTGATGATGAAAGGCTTGGTAAAATTTGGAGTTGCTAAAGTTGGAGCAATCACAAGTCCACTTTAGCTTCTCAAAGCATTCTATGCCTTGAAAGACTAATTCAAACTATCCCTTTTGGCAAGGTTAGTCATAGGGCAAGCTATACTAGAGAAATTTCTCACAAACCTTTGGTACAATCTTCCTAATTCTAAGAAACCACAAAGCTTCTTACATGATCTAGGCATTGGGCAATCACATATTCTCTTGTTTTGGTAGGGTTTGTGTATGTCCTTTTAGTAAAAGTAATGTGAGCCAAGTCTTGCAATTATGGCTTCTTACGTAAACTCAAACTTGGAGGATTTAGCATAGAACTTTGCTGTAGCCAAAATATAGATCACAATGGTTAGATGTTGTACATGTAATGCTAATGATTTACTATAAATAAGCGTGTCATAAAAAATACAAGAACAAACTCATTTACTAAATAATTTGTTCATTGATGCTCTAAATTTGGTAGGAGTCATGATAAGCTTGAAAGGCATTACCTAAAATTGGAAGTGACTTTGTTTAGTTCTCAATCTTGTATTCTCCTAGTTGTCTTCTATCTAGATTGGTTTTTGATAGTTTCCAGATTTGAGGTCTAAATTCTATGTTGCCTATTCTAGTACTGGTCCTGGTTTGGGATGGTGGATCTAGCTAAATTTTTTTTGGGGGTTGGGTTCGTTCGTACAATTTTTTAAAAAAAATTATATATATAGCCTAGAAGCAAAATTAAGATTAGAATAACACATTACATCATATAAAGACTATAAAAAACAAAACTACCATAAACTTGAATGTCTAAAACATGCATGATAAATGTTCATCGTTCAAACTTCAAGTTCAATATTAAACTAATAATATCAAGTTCAACACTTTTAATCATCAAGTGGATTTTCTAAATCATTAGCATCATCATCATCATTGACATTAGATGATGTAGGAGCATTAGATGAACTACAAGCAATGCCAATGGCACTGCCAGTGCCACTTGCACTAAAAGTGTGCTAGCTTTTGGAATCCTCATATGCAATATGTTGGGAAGTGGAAGCATCCAAATCCATATGCTTTGGCTCTATATCACACAACTTTGTGTCCCCTTCCTTGTAGTTATGTTGTTTTTGCGAAAGGAGACACAAGTTGGAATGCACGTATACTAAGTTCTTTGCTCTTTTGGAGTGCAATCTATTGTGCTTTACTAAGTGGATGAAAGAATATGTGCTCTAATTCCTCTTAGATGCAAATGAACTAGCAACCTATGAAGACAAAGTAAAAAATTAAAGTTATACATAATATTTATTAAAACTTTAAGGACTAAAAAATAAAAATTTATTAAACTTGTGATAAAACTTTGATTGCGAGGGGTTGTAGGTGTTGGAAGAATTGACCATGGAAGTACCACCAACCATGAGCATCCTCCTTAAATTATCACAAAGAGCCTCAACACTTTGATCATTTGAGTGCACAAAATCAATGAACATCTCACAATTCTGTTTCAGAGAAGAGTCCATGGAATGCTGCCTTGTACCTTCAACCACTTTAAAATCTCTATATGGGGGAAGCCTTCATGGCACAAAAAGAATCTCAACATTGTAGTATTTTGGAGTCAATGCGAAGGCAAGAAGATGTAATGGAGTGGTCATTTTGTTCCATCTTTCTTCAACAATTGCATGCACTTGTTTGAAGAAAGTCTCTTTAGGGTCTTGCTCCTTCAGATTTATGGTGCTTTTCATCTTTTAAATCATTGAGTTGATGCCATCATATATTTCTCTAATGCAAGGCTTGTCCATGTCAGTATAGCAAATCATGCTCAAAATGGGCTTGGTGAAGCTAAGGAGATACTCCACACGATCCCACCATGAGTCATCTAATATCATTTGCTTAATTTTTGTTGCCCTATCAGAGTTGCTCTGCCACCATATAGACCAATTTTGGCTAATCACCATGCTAGAAAGCACCTCTCTAACTTTCACAAGTCTCAAGACGATTGTGTTAGAGGTGAAATGGGTCTTTGCAACCTATTAAAAATACAAAATAAAATAATTAAAATTTAAAATCAAACTTTAAAGGAGAATTAGAATACACAATCAAATTATGAAAATGTAAAATTCTATGCTACTTCACTTACTTCAATAGCCCCAATTTTGAAAATGATCTGAAAATGCCTTGAGACATGTGGTGGTTGGTGATGAACATTTGGATGTTCTCAACCTCTGCATACAACTCTTTGACCCAATCAATTTTATTCCTAATCTTTTGTAGCATAAGATTGAGAGAGTGGACTGCACGATGTGTCCAAAAGATATGTGAATATTGTTTCTCAACCAACAAACTGACAACTCTACAATTCTCTATGTTGTCCGTTACTACTTGAACAATGTTATGGGGACCCACTTCCTCAATGGCTGCGATGAGAATATCAGCAATAAATTGGCCATCTTTCACCTACCCCTCACAATCAACAACTTTCAAAAACATTGCCTCTTTAGGGGACATTGCTATGACATTGATCAAGGGCCGATTTTTTGCATCTTTCCACCCATCTAAAACAATGGATACAACTGTCTCAACCCATGAATCCCTTATGGGCTGCAATGCATCTTCAATGTTCTTGACCTCTTTTTCCAATAAGGTGCCACACATCTTCTCATAACTTGGGCCCTTGTACTCTTTTGGAGCTTCATTAACTGTTTTCAACATCTCTTTCCAATATGGAGAGCGAACAACATCAAAAGACAATCCATTTGCATAAAGACATCTTGCTACATGTTGGTCGGCAATGTCTTGACTCTCATTTTGAAATGCACTTTCCAAAGGTCCCTTTGGTGTTTTGCTCATAATGAGTTGTTCACTTTGAGGATGAGGAATGGCAAAAAGTGGATGGTTTTCTACCACAACATTGGGACTAGATGTGGGCTGTATTCCCTTTGATCTGTTTTTTATTAAGGGGTGACTTGATTTATGACCTGCCTATTCATCTGCTTGTTCTTGCTCTATAACATATCCTATCACTATTTCTGATGGCACAACTACACCATTCTTTCTAGGGCTAGGTTTGATGCCTTGTCCAAGTATTCCACACAAATGAGCTTTCACTTGACTATATGAACAAGAATATCTATCACACCCATTGCAAATCCAAACGTAACCCACACCACCTGGAACCTGTTGTATCATTTGAACATATTTCTATAGAGAAGAATTCTGATCTGTTTTGAATTTACATTGAGCTGTGGAGCTAGAACTAGTTGCCATTGTGATTCTTATGGCAAGAAATTTTGTAAACAACACATTCAAAACAAAAACAAAAAATTGAACACAAAAAATAGATATACAAAACTTAGCTCTTTTGAATCTTTGATACATTCCTAGAAGAAAGGAAAAAACATAGATAAACAAAGCACAAAATTTGTTTCTTGTTTGTAAAACAAAAATGGAGGAAAAAGATTAAAAGAAACTTACCTCTTTGCAAAAAATTCCTTCTATGATCTTCTTGGCAGCCAATAAACACTCGTAAATGCGTAGGAGTGACAAGGCAATCGATGTAGAACCTTCAAAGATCAATCTTTAACTCTCTTTGTTGATCTGACAAGCAAAAAAAAAAATTTAGCCTCTTAGAATGATATTTGCTGTTTGCAAAAGAAATGAACAAAATGGACTTGCTTTGGTGTTAAATGTGTTTTACAAGTCAATATTAGAGTTCATTTAGGTGCTCAGTCAAATCAATTGACTAAAATGGTTAAAAAAAGCAAAAAAGATTATAAATGTCAGCCCAAATTGGGCGTTGCAGAGATCCGTCAATTGACTAAAATGGTTAAAAAAAGCAAAAAAGATTATAAATGTGTTAAAATTGGACGTTGCAGGGATGCGTTCCCTGCGGGTTCACCCAGGCGAACTGGGTGGCCTTTTGCAGCCTCCGGACTGGACCCATAGGCAAACTGGACTGGTACCCGGTTCTGGTTCGAACTGGACCAGGATCAGGCCGGTCACCTGTAGAATCCGGTAACACAGTCTAAATTTGAAAAATACTTTGGCCCTTGTAACTCATCAAGAAAATCATTTATCCTAAGTTACTGGTTCAGGTTTGTATAGGAGGATTTGGATATGCAGGTACAACAAACTTTTTGGGGCTTAGACACGTTTTGGGTACATCTATACAAAAAATATATAAAAATCATAAACAGATACATATTTTAGCCAAAAAACAGGGATAACAACATATCATACATATGACAAACAAAACAACCATAATTTTTTTATAAGATTATATGAACTCAATATTGAAAGCTGTAACTCATTTTGTGTGGACTTATTGAGTCATGAGTGCTTAAAAATTAAAATAATGAAGAAAAACCCATGATACTAATGAAAAAGACAGTAAGAAGTGAAGCATGATTATTTTTAATAACGTGAAGCCAGTAATTATTGCTTTTTAAGAGAAATGCAGGAGGTAATATTCCAATACTTACGGTAAGAGGATAATTGTCCAAAACAAAAAAGAAGAGTGGAATACAGATTTGAAAGAGTAGCAGCACCAATGATAATAACAACACCTCTAAAACTAGTCATTTTTTTATGCACACGCTCATCAACCATCATTGGATGTAGAAGTAGAAGGAGAAGCTTCAAGGAATGATGGGCTTCTTACTACTTTCTTCTCGTCTGCTTTACGGTAACAACACCATTTGTGCAGGTCCCCCACCATCACAATAGAAACTGTTTTTGTAGCAGTAAGGTGCAGGAGGGTTTGATTTTATTTTTCCTTTTTGTGAAATGTGACAAAAATAAAGAGTATGAAGAAAAATGAAAAAGAAAAGCAAAAATAAAATAAAATGAAAGAGTCTGCAGTTTGCAGTTGGTGTGGGCTAGGCATGATAAAGCCCACTTGGTTTGCTCGAGCACACTATAGGGTTTACTTGGATGAACTTGGTTGGGCTCTGCAGAACCCTGTCCGCATCCAGAATGGATTGGGTCTGTACCCAGACTGGGTTTGAGCCAGACCTAGAGCTAGGGGCCAATCTGAGTAAACCGGTCACTGAGCATTTATCCTATGCATAGAGAACATTTTTTGTTTTTAATGGTGATCTTGTTGATATCTCTGCAATCCATGCAAAGACTAAAGGGCCCATATGCAGCTTAAGAGCTCTTACTAGGGATGATGATTGCAACCTCCAATTGCTCTTGTATAATCCTTTCAATATCCAACTTCTTAAAGTGCCCATATTTTTAAGGGCATCACACTATTAGGCCTGTGGTAGGATCAACCTCAATGATATGTTCCATTCCCTTTTCTAGTGGCAAACAGTTTGGTATGGATTTAAGAACTACTTTGAACTCACAAAGTAACTCTGAAATTATTGGAGCTTGCTCATGTGAATCAGACAGATCCAAATCCATGCTATACGAGTGGGTCATCAATCCAAAATGCCTCATCTTCAAAATTTTATTTATTTGGCTTGAATCAATAATCTTGATTCCTTCTGAGGTAAGGATTTGATAGTATACTTGTGTTCCCCTTGCATGAATGTCAAAATAAATGGTGATTGATAGAGTATGTTCCTAGAGAGTACAACCATTCAACCATTGAACACTCAATGCAACATCTACTCCACTAATATCAACGACAAATAATTTATCCTTGAGGGTTTAATATATTGTGGTCTTTAGTCCCTTGTCCCTACTTGGGTTTGAGGGGCAATGCGTTCCTGTGTTACTCTGTTTTCAACCAACAACATTGGTGAATCCTGTCTTAGTCTTTACTTTGGCTGGTAAACTTTGTTAGAGAAGCATCCATCTCAAAGCTTTTTTTCTTAATGGAAGTTGCAAACTTCCAAATGTTTTGAAACTTGAAATTTTCATTATTCTTTAGATTCTTATGTCCATGTTTTTATTAAGCCAAGGGGAAATAGAATATGTTTTCTCCAACCTCATCACACATATCCATAATTATATGGCAATAAAATGGTTTTCCATTTCTCCATCTTCAATCTCTCCAAGCAGGTCTCTTGAAACTCTTATTATTTTAAAATGAAAGTGTGAGGAAGAGCCTTGCAAAGTTGAAGAGAAGGGATTTTACCAGTTTCTATCAGTTTTTGGCTGCAAGTCAATGCACTCCAAAGTTTCAAATTATTTTGTTCCATAATCTGTAATTTGTTTTACTGAAAGATTGTAATGTCCCCATTTTTCGGTGTCTTTACTTGGGCTAGTTTGGTTTTGACTCACTTACTATTTTTAGTAAGTATTATATTTAGTAACTGGTCTTGGCAACAGTGCAGTGTAGGGTTTCCTGTTTGGGTAGTGTGTGGTAGTTGTCAAGTGAGCCTTAATGTTTTGTGCCAATTTGATATTTGGGAGTACTTACTATTTTAGCAGTTGCTATTTATAGTAAGTTTATTTTCAGTAACTGGTCATGGCGGCAGTGCAGTGTATAGTTTCCATTCTTGGCAGGGGGTGAGTTTTTCTCCATGGTCAGAATTATTATTGGTTAATACGTCATTAAAGTATTAATGTTGCTTTTTAATTAAAAAGGGAATATAATCTTGGGTTATTAAAAGGACCCCTTGGCCTAGTTGCACAACGTTGTTTTAAAAGAGGGGCCAATGTACTTTTAGTGGACGTCTTTATAATAGTTTTATTTCCTAATGTTGAGGCTTAATTTATGCCTCAAGAGATGGACGCCCCCGTTGGGTGAATTTCATATCTTTGAAAAATGAAATAAGTTAATGTTTATGTTTAACCAGAGAGCTTGCAAAAAGGGGCATGGCTTTTTGGAGGGAAAAGTAGAATTTGAAAATGGTGTTGCCCTGCTTTCTCCTCCTTTCTCTATTTATTCTTTTGGAGCTCTTATTTGGGGGGATGGATATTTTGGCAACTTAAGGGAACTTTGCTGGAATGATTCCACATTTCGATTGCAGCTGATTGAGGACGAAAACCCTCATCTCTAGCATTGGTTTCGGTGGTCAAAGATCCACCCTAGCTGGATTGGAGTGGTTCTATCTCAGGGATCACCTAGCGCATCAAAGAGTTCTGATTTTCAGTGTTTTTGGGTGGTGAAGATGAAGATTTTTGTGGTCTATTGATGTGGGTTTGATGGTGTGAGTGGTGTTTGGAATTTGGCTCTTTTGATGGTGTTTTGAGGTGATTATGGGTGTTTTCTGAAGACTGATTTGCATTATCAGAAGTCCTGGAAACTCAGTTTTACCAGTGGCTGAAGGTTATTTCTTCTCATAACTCTGTTTGTACTGGGCACATCCTTCTGGGTATTGGTGCGTTGGATTCCTCACACCTGGGCGCTATCTTTCAAGCTATTGTTTGGATTTTTTGGTAAAAGACTGATTTATAGAGGCAAATCGCCCTCTCTTGGGGCCGTACCATTCTGGGTGTTCATGAACAGGGGTCTGCTGATGTATAGATCTCTCATTCAGTCCTATTTTGGTGATTGAGCAGCTGTTTAGAGGCGTTGGAACCCAGAGGGTCCTTGGCATATCACTTATGAGATGTTTGGAGCGAATAGATGTTGAGTTGCTGCTGTTGTAAGACCATTTCCAGGTCTGAAACTACATTTACCAGGTCTGCAATATACTTTGTAATAACTCTGATTGAAACTGAAATCATTTGTCTCTATTTGGTGATGCAATTTGTTATGAAAAGCAACTTTCTATTTCAGTATTTCCTTCTTGTGCATATCTCAATTTATTTGCAATGAATCTATGAACAAACACAAGCAAACCAAACAAATAACTAACATACCAGCAAGCACTTCAATCAGCAAACAGAGTTCTCAAAAAAAATCAGGGGTGACCATTACAAAGATCTCCTTGATGCTAGGCATTTTTCTGTAATTGGGGGAGTTAATGTGCATGCCTCTATGCAAGGAAAAGCTTCAAATAGGATCTTCTGCCTTGTCTAAGCAGCACATATCTTCATGCTACCAGTGGAATTGACCAGCAATAAACTTCCATGTTTGTCAAGTTTTCTTTACAACCACGAAGCCACATATTGTAAATATGCTTTCCCCTTTAAGCACTCTACAGATTGAAAGGATTTTACCAATTCCTATTAGTTTTTATCTGCAATGCAATGCTCTCCAATTTTTCCAATTATTTATTTTTATATCCTGCAAATCCTTTTGTTGAATGATCTCCTCTGTAATGCCTCTCGTGTTATTGAACTCCCATGATACCTTTATGTGCATGTGGTTGTTGCTGTTCGAATATTGCTTATGTTTGATGTATACTCATGATTACGTTGGTGATTGTTTCATCTATTTGACTTATATGTTTTGCTTGGATGCAAATGATACTGTTTTATGATGTTAATGATATAATGATTCATGGTGTTTGTCTTTAACTGATTATGCTATACTGTGTGGTTATGCAAATTGTTTAATACTCGCTTCATGATGTTTATGATGATGTTCTATTGTTTGAGATTTGGGTGAGGGGGACGGTGTTGCATCGCTCATCTGTGAGCGCCCTGCCACACTGCAATTCTCTCTCACAGTGTGTAGTACATTGAATATATATATGTTGTTTCGACACTTGGTTTTATGCAGGTTTGCAGGTACTAGGCACCGACTCCACCCGCACTGTCGGGTCAGAGCGTGCCCAACATACCCAATGGATATGATGTGGTTTAAGGATTTGGCAAGAAAGTATCCCCGTCCATGTCCGTTGTCCCATCGTTGTTTGATGATGTCATCCGTCAGTTCCCACTCTGTTTGGTATCATCTTGTTTTACGTCGTTTCTTTTTGGGTGGAAATTTTAATGTGTTAATTGTTTGATTTAGATGGTATCGTTACTGTTAATTAGTTAAATTAATACAATTATGGTTAGTATTATGATTGAAATTAAACATTAAATGTAATTATTAATGTGTGTTGTGAAGATTTAATTAAATGCTAAATTAGTTTGAAAATTTAAAATTATGTTTTTAAAATTAAAAGAATAATATCTTAATTGGAGCTTTATGAATTTTCAATTGGCAATTAAATAATATTGTTTATTTAATTAAATAATAATGTTTATTTAATTAAATAATAATGTTTAGTTAGTTAAATAATATTGTTTATTTAATTAAATAATATTGTTTATTTTATTAAATAATATTGTCCATTTAATTAAATAATACTATTTATTTATTTGTTATTACTTGGATTTATTCAAAAATAAATAATTTTGTTAATAATTGTATTTTGTAAATTTTTATACTAAAAGAGTTCTCCGTTAAATTTATAATGGGATAATATGTTTACCGCATAAAATATTAAATGGTGGAAGGGTTGTGCTTAATATAATATAATATAATATAATATAATATAATGGTATCCAAATAATGGTTTTCCTCCTCGTGCCTTGTAAACCCTTTTCACTTTTGCATGATTCTTTCAACGTGGAAGGAGTGAGTTTTCACTTTCTGCATGATTCTTTCAACGTGGAAGGAGCGAGAGTAGCTTGGAAATTTTCTTTACACCTGTCATTTACATGTTTTTGGAGGGGTACATTTGTTTGAAGAGGGTAAAAGCCCGGGGATTTTTCTTTCTACGGGGGACATTTTTTGGAGGAAGGGGAAAGAACTCAGGAAAAGAGGCACAAAAATCACTACGAGAAGGGGGAAGCGGTGGTTTTTGAGAAAGGAGGAATTACGAAGGAGCTAGAGAAAACACGGGAAGGGTGAAGGTAAGTCCATTTATTTTTATGTTTCGTATGCTATTTTCTGAGAGTTATGGGTAAAGAACCAGCATTAAAAGATTAAATACAGTAATTTCTTTTGGAAGACTGTAACGCTGTATCACATGTATATAGAGATTTTTGGAAAAATTTAAATATTTTGAAGTATTGAATTTGTAAATATAGTTAGTGTATGATGTTTTTCTTTATTATTTGGTGCATGAACTGAATCCCACCCAGTCAGCCATTGCTACTTCTGTTTAGCACCCTCAAAATAAAAATAAAACTTATGCACAACTTCTCCTTTGAAATCAGTTATAGCTTCTTTCTACTTTCAGCATTCATTATCTGTCACCAAATTTGTATTTTATGCAATTGTTACTCTTGTTTTCAGTCAACCCTAAATAGGTTTTTAGCATAAAGATTTTTGCATAAGAATCGTTAGATGATATTTACCCTCCACTTCTTTTACCTCTCCTTAAAATTAGGCATGATATTTACCCTCCACTTCTTTTACCTCTCCTTAAAATTACGCATGATTGGTATGGCATACTTAGTTCATGCCTACATTCCATTTAGATACGTGAGAAATGAAGCTTTAAGTTAAAATAGTACATGTTAATTCTAATAAAGAAAATGAGGTTAGATGCTACTATACCTTTAAGATTGATTTTCTCTTTTTAAAATACTCCTTTTAATTGAATAGTTGTAGGTTTAAATATTTTTGTGAAGATAGCTCTTTTATTTATAATATTTAGAACCTATGTGAGTATTTAAATAAATAAACATATTTTTTTAAAATTAGATTTATTTAAAAACTTGTTTTTATTAGATATGGGTAATTTCTTTACCCTGTAAGTTATGGAATGGTAATTCATCTTTGTAGTATATTTAAAATTTGATTTATTTAAAATTAGGTTTATTTAAAACTTGTTTTATTATATATGGGTAATTTTCATTACCCTGTAAGTTACTGTAATGGTAATTTATCTTTGTAGTATATTTAAAATTTGATTTATTTAAAATTAGATTTATTTAAAACTTGTTTTTATTAGATATGGGTAATTTCATTACCCTTGAGTTACTGTAATGGTAATTTATCTTTTGCAGTATATTTAAAATTTGATCTATTTAAAATTAGATTTATTTAAAACTTATTTTATTAGATATGGGTAATTTCATTACCCTGTAAGTCACTGTAATGGTAATTTATCTTTGTAGTATATTTAAAATTTGATTTATTTAAAACTTGTTTTAATCATATATGGGTAATTTCATTACCCTTAAGTTACTTACTGTAATGGTAATTTATCTTTACATAGTATATTTAAAATTTGATTTATTTAAGACTTGATTTATTAGATATGGGTAATTTCATTACCCTGTAAGTTACTGGAATGGTAATTCATCTTTGTAGTATATTTAAAACTCGACTCGTTTCAAGTGCATTTAAAATTAGATTTAATTACAAGCTTATTTAAAATTAAATTGATTTTCAAACATCTTTACTTTTAGATTTGTGACTCTGCATGTATATGGTAGATTTTAAATTAAAATTTATTTATTTTGAAGTCAACAAAGGTAAATGTCATACTTTTAATTAAATTTAATTTGCAGTAAAAATCAGGTTACATTTGAATTAAATTTATTAGTTTAAAATAACAGATATATAGGTTAAGTTTTAATCAATTTGAAGTAAACAAAAGTACAGGCTATGATTTTTAAATCAAAAGAAAACTAATGTTTTGAATACTATAGGTTTTCCCAAGTGCTTATCTGTTTAAAATATATTATAAAGGAAATGCTTTTAATCATAGTGGATTATTTAATTATTTATTACATTATCTTTAATAAGTTTGGATTATGTTCACGTTCAAATAAGTGGGTATGTATAGTCCTTTTGAACATGTTTGGATATTTATTTTGGTTATACTTTGAGTGCTCGTTGGAATTGATTTCTTATGCATACTAGTGGTTCCATGTTGATCATACTTTCCTCTTGCTTTATTTCGCTTTTGAGGTAATCTTTATGTATAGACATGTTTTGGATAAGTTGGGAACTCGTAAATTCTTAAGCCACTCCCCTTTGATAAGATATGGGTGGTAGATTGTTAGGCTTCCAAAGGCGATGGGAAACCTATTTCGTGTGGAATCTTCCCATGATCAGACCTTTGTGTTCCATTGATCGTATTTCTATTTTGAGTTCGTGGGTGTACCATGTTCCATGATTTTCCTTGCCTTTGGTTATGATTATGAGCGAGATGGTTCATGCCTCACACGTGTATTTGTTTGGTGGCTTTTATGCATTGGTACACCCTTGTTGTTGTGAGTCTTGTTTCAAAACTGTTCGAAAGAGTCTCCTAATCAAGCAATGTTGTACTCATTGCATGTTGTTTTATGTCAGTGTTATAGTGTTATGCGTATGAAGAAAGTCGAGTCGTTCATTGGAAACTAATGGTTATATCCCATGTGGGTGAGTTGGAGCAACTCAAGTTGTCGAACTACGGTGCCTCTACGAATTATATACGTAGGCAAGGCCATCAAGTGATGAGCCCCTGAGGCATTAGGTCGGGCCCCTAGGACTGTTCTTCTGAGTCTTGTTTGAGACTTGTCGTTTATTCTCGATAACGTAAAAACTACCATTGATTTATATAGCTTGTCTTAGTAATCATGTGCTAACTATCTTTGATCTTATGTGTGTGCCAAGTCATGTAGACCTTGTAGGTATAGGCATTGGGAGCAAGGACTTGTTGATAAAATAGAATGTAAGAGGTATGTTAAGCTAACCTAAGTAAGTAGACTCTATTGCCAAAGTTAGTAAATCACTTCTATCTTTCTTGTAACTTGTGTGATCATTGAATATAGCTATAAGTAGTGAATTGTGTTGTTGTTGTCTTATAAGTAAACACAAAAATTAAAATAAAATAAAATAAAATAAAAATTATTGCAAAATTAGCAAAGATGCTACAGTCTTGCCTAGTTGTTTAGTGTGTAAAATGTGGGCATGAGATTGGTCACTTTGTACCTTATTTTTCATTAATTTCTCATTCTTGTACTCAATGTACTTCTCCCATTGATATTAGGAAAAAAAAATTAGGTGATGAACTAATGTATCTTTGATATGTTGTATCTGTGGAAATATGCTCTGTAGTTGTATTATGGAACTGTGAATTGAATTGCAATGAAATGATGTATCGTTTTCCACGCTTGTGATCATTAATCGTAGTGTGTCATCACTATGTGTTCTTGGTTGTTTAGTCTCTTCCTTTTGATAAAAGTTTATGATTTGTAATGACCGTTTCGTGTACCCCAGAGGACGTGAATGATTTAGTAAATGCATAATTGCTTTTTGTGTAATGTGAGCACACATTCATTATATGCAATGTTCCGCAATGTCTCACTTTCAAAAAAAAAAATAAAGAATTATGCGGTGTTTGTTGTCCTTTGGGGTTCACGGGGCACATTACAAGAAGATGATTTAAGCGATGCCAAGGTTCCATCACACTACATCATATAGGGTAGCTTGGGATTCCATATTGGCCTAGGGTCATCGATGATATGACAGTTTTCAGATGGAAACCTTGGTTTCAGATGCCAACATGGTATGATGATGTTCAATAACTTTTCTTCGCTCAACATACCTGATACATGCAGGGTCGAGAGCATACTATCATTGAGAGGTACCTACCAGATAGGGTGGTGAAAAAGTTTGGGGATAGGAAAAATAGGCCAGATGATGCATACACCGCCATCTTTACTAGGTCAACATGAGAGGCACTCGTGTGGGGACCTATGATCACATCCCACGAGGTTGTTGAGGGATTTCAGTAGTTGGTTGCTTGACCATAGGCATATGATCAGGGATAGGTGAATGCTCAAATGACACCTACATATGATGCATGGCTCACACCCCCTTGTCGGTTGACAAATCTAGCAGGTGTACCTCCATGGGGTAGACCGAGAGGGAGGGGTGCAGGCAAAGGCAGAGGTTGGGGTAGAGGACAAGATGGCCAGGATGGCCAAGATCAATAGGATGGACAGGTCCTTGGAGCAACACCAATGGATCAAAAACCTCCTCACCAACCACTAATTTAGTAGTAGCCTCCACAATAGCTACCATCAGGGCCAAATCCCATTGTTTTATAGATTCAACAACTGCAATAGTAGATACAGGTTATTATAGGTGAGAAGGATCAGGTCTGTCAGCAGATTTTGGTGATTATTGCTGAGAGAGATCAATCCAGGCAACAGATAGTGGCCTTGATAGTGGAGAGAGACTAGGAGCAACAACTTAGATAGACTTCTGAGATGCAATTGGCTTAGGAGGTTGGGCGACATTAGTAGCTAGAGACTATGACAACTACAACCTAGGGGCAGACAGTGTTTGCTAGATTTAAAAGAGAGGTTGTGATTGAGGCAACATATCATGGAATGCATTACCATCAGGATGTCCCACAGGTGCTCAGACAACCTAATTATTCACAAAGGAGTGATGCATGTCTTTGAGCTTAGGATCAACCATAGAGATAGGTTGGTGAGGGTAGCAGCCATTAGGGCTAGCCCGCTTGTACAATCACTTTTTGATTTGTTGCCCGATTCTTTTATATAGATATACATTCATGGGGTCCTTTTTTATAGCCTTCTAGATATTATATTTTTGATCGATAGACATACACTGATGCAAATATTGTACCGTGACAATTTTTTTTTGATATATATATGATATGAGATGATACAAATTTATGATGTGATGTGTTCTCTGATTTCATGCTTATGAATGTATGGATGCATTTTGATATGATGATGTGGCATGCTTATATACTATCATGTATAGATGCAATTCTTTTATTTATGCTTATGCAATATGTGATGATATATGCAATGCAATGGATGAATGTACTTATTTTTTAGTTTCTTTTATGACATTTAATGGATGGATGTTATGGATGCATTTCTTTTTTTGTATTTTCTATGCAGTTTTATGATGATGTATACATATGGATGGATAATGCAGATGTTCATGCTTATGATATGATAATGTAATGTATGTTAATGATATGAGGGCAATGATATTAGATGCTTAGAATAAAAAATCTATATTATTCATCATAACTTAAATGATAATGATGGTATAGTGAAATATGATATGCTATAATTATGCAAGATGTATGCATGCTGATGATTTGTGGATGCAGGATGGATACATTGATGATTTTTTTATTACTTTCATGATACTAGGTTAGCACAGAGAGAAGATAGAAGAAACAAGATGATTTGACCATTGATTTTGATGATTGTTTCAAAAGATCCAACAAGTCTATGATCCACCAAGACTTTATTAGAGATGGTGATGAGAAATTCACGATGATGATGATGATGATGATATTCTTAGATCTTTGGATTGGGATTTTCATTCATTCCTTATTTTTTGATATAACAAATAGATACAATGCATCAAGGTATTGATAACTAGGACAACGTTCTATCTAGTGTAATAGACTTTGACTCTGCAAACAGATGGGATAGTTCTTCACACCTTGACATACATAAACCTTGTTGGAAAGTTAGAGGGTTAGAATATATTGTACCAAAGCATACACAGTCAATAATGTACTCCAAACAACTTCCCTACACACAACTAACCAAGTATGCACCTAGATTATTTTACAAGAGTACCCACAAGCACAACAAATGAAAGATAATGATCGATGCCTCATTCCTTTCTCTCTAAATCATTGTGATAGACATCATCGAGAGGTCCTTAGAATGGGTAATTTAAGATAAATCATAAGAAAGATCAAAGACAAACACATAGTGTTATCTATATCTCTTGCCAGTTTATTTTAGCTAAGTTGATTTTTGATGTTGATGACCATCACAAGAAGGATACATCCTAGGATATGTTGATTAGATGGATTTGATGTTAGGATAATGATAAGCTTTATGATAATTCGTTGATACCAACTTCACTGGCATATTTAACTATGATCAGACTTCTCACCCCACTTGTAAGTTATTCCTTTATGGAGAAGATGTGAAAAAGGGTGGATTTTATTTGATAGTTGCACTATGAACCTTCTAATGGAATACAATCTTCTCGTAATCCTCTCATCTACTTCAATGCTTGCGGTGGTTCCATGTCTAGGATGGCTTTTAATTTTGTTGGACCAATTTCTATCCCTCCTTGCGAGACGATATAGTCAAGAAGTTTCTCTGATGTTACCCCAAAGACACACTTTTTTGGATTCAGTCGTACCTTGTACTCTTCAAGTCTGTCAAAGATGGATCCTAAGACTTGTATATACTCACTTATTTTCTTTGATTTTTCCAAAATATTGTCCACATAATCTTCAACTGTTTTGTGGAACATGTCATGAAATATGAGGTTCATTTATCTTTGATAGGTGGCTCCTACATTCTTTAGCCTAAATGGCATCATGTTCTAGCAATATGCCCCCCATGGACAAGTGAATATGGTTTTGTGTTGTTCCTCCTTGGCGATCAGGTTTTGATTGTAGCCTGAAAAATTGTCCATGAGTGATAGAATTTCATGCCCAAATGTTAAGTTCATAATGAGGTCAATGTTAGGAAGAGGGAAATAATCCTTTGGGCATGCTTTGTTTAAGTCTCTGAAATCAGTGCAGATTCTAATGCCCCCAGTGGGTTTTGAGACTAGTACCAGGTTTGAAACCCACTCAGGGTAATCTATCGGTCAGATGAATCCAATGTCAAGAAAAATTTGTAACTCTACTTTCACCAAGAGTGCTAACTAAGGGTGTATCTTCCTTAATTTATGCTTTACTAGATTAGCTTTAGGATAGACTACTAGATGATGCACAACTACTTCTAGACCAAGCCCAAACATATCTATGTATGACCATGCAAATTTAGCTCTTCACTCTTTCAAGAATGCTGCTAGTTTTTTCTATTCTTCATCCAACAAGGATTCAACATAGAAAGTGATCTTGGGTGCTTCTATTGTTCCCACATTGACTATAGTAGCCTTTTTTGCTAGAACTGTTGACTTCTCTAGATGCATCGCACTAAGGGGGAGATTGAATCCCTTATCCTTGGGTGCCTCAAAGAGGTTTTCACCCTTGGATACATCTTTTTTTTTACTATTTTAGGATCAAAAAGTGCCATAGTGTGGTTTTCACTTAAGGATCTACATGTTAATTGCATTTCATCAATTTTGTGACTGAAGGATTCAATCGTCTCCTTGTAGTACTCCCCTATGTCTACTCTATGTCAAAACCTACCTTATGATCTGCCCATGGTAAGTTGTCATGGAGTACCATGAATTTTGATATCACTTCATTGTTTTCAAATAAATCTAGAATCAGTGGTCCTTGTTGGTCCATGTCAATGAGTTGTGGGTATACTAGGCATATTTCAGTTGGTTGATTGCTTGGAGCAAAGGATGTTATGGATGTGATGAAGAGGGATTTGTTCTCAAATAGATCAACAATATCAAGGGGGAAGTCATCTAAGGTCATGTCACGCGATGTAGGTAACCAAGAGGGAACCTCAACCAACCGTTTAGCAGAAGTACCTTTGCCAATAGGGGTGACCTTGCTAGTAGTACAACCTAGGCCAAGATTCTTGAGTAATTTCTCAAGAATGATAGGTTCTAGCAAGACATTATCATTCTATCCTAGCTTCTCATTCTTCTTATAGACTCATCCCTTCATTAGTTGCAATCCTTTATTGTCATCTTCCATGGGGAGAATTGGAATAGGTCATTCATCTTGATAGAGAAGTTTAGAGATATCTTCCTCATTGATATCTTCTTGATTTAAATCTCCCCACTTGGTGAAGGGAGTAGCTACCATCTTGTTTGTTTCAGGCTCTTTGGTGCTAGATGTGGGTTTTTCATGGGATTTAGGAGAAAAAGGTAGTTCTCCTAAAACAAAGGTATTTTTTATTAGCTTATAGTTCCCACAACCATCATCTTAGATTGCAAATTTGATGTCAGGTATACTCTACACAATGGATGTTTTCATTTTTGAGGTCGATGCAAGGGATGATATGTCAACAAATGAGGTAGATGGTGTAGGCCCCTCGTCATTCTTAGGTATTTGGGGAATCTTATAGAACTTGGATTCAAGATTCTTGTAGTAGTAAAAAGGCTTATGATCTCCATGGATGGTAATTTCTCCGCCCTTGAAGGGAAAATTTACACATTGATGATAGGTCGAGGCTGCAACTTGTAGGGCATGGATCCATGGTCAACCAAGTAGGATGTTGAAGGGAAGATCAAGGCCTAGCACTTGGAGTGTAGTTTCTACAATGATAGGTCCCACTTGGATGGGTAATGCAATGATGCATTGTGATACCTTCTCTTGGTTGTCATAGGCTCTAATAGTGGTACTTTTTGCTTTTTCAATGGTATCCTCTTAATAGCCCAAGTTCTTGATTAACTAAAGGGTACAAATGTTCATATCAACACCTCCATCTACTAAGACTCTTTTGAACTTGTTCTTATGAATAACAACCTCAAGGTGTAAAGCATGGTTATGAGATGGTGTTAAACAAGCGTAGGACAATTGAGAGGGGGGGTGAATGAGTTGTCACAAAATTATAATTTAAGACTTCAACACTTATCAATTCACAACCACACTATTTTGTTATTAAGTAAGAGCATGAAACACAAATAACAAAAAGTATATCAAAACAATGAACACCATATTTTTACCTGGAAAAACCATGGTGAGGGTTAACTCACAAAAAAAAAAGATTATAAAACTGAATACAAAGGCTCCTTGAGAAGAGGACTCGTTGTCCAAATACAAGGCTTACTTCTGAAAGGTTTTCATTGTCCAACAAAGGGCTCACTATCTACAGAGATACAAAAGAGAACAAAAGATCCACCATAAAAATTAACACACATTCACAACTTTGAATAAGGATTGCAAAAACCTTTAGCTCACTACCTTCATGAATCCAACACGATAAAGAACTATTGTCTCAACTCACTCACACACTTCTGATCTTATGATTTGTGGCCCACTTTTGTCACTTTGCATCACACTGTCATACAATTCTTCACAATTCGACTTGATTTTATACCATCCTCAACCTTAGAAAATTTCTCCAAGATTCGATACATACCTCATTTCATAAATTCAAATTAGTTGGAAACTCAACATTCCATGGTGGAAAGGAATGAAAGTGGACAAATAAAAAAATTTAACCAAGACCAAAAATAATGTCGGATGACAAAAGCATCCAATTTAATTTTTATTCTTTGAAAGATGAAGTGTAAACACCAAGGTCAGTAAAACTAATGAGGGGAACACAGAGAAATGAACATGATGTACAACGTAGTGCCTCACATATTACTGCTACTCTTATGATATTGTTTATGTTTTGATGCATACTCGAGACCTCGTGGTGATTGTTTCACCTATTTGACTTGTGTGTTTTGTTTGGATGCACATGATACTATTTTATGATGTTGATGATATAATGATGCATGGTGTTTATCTATACCTGATTATGCAATATTGAGTGCTTATGTAAATTGATTAATGCTCACTTCATGATGTTTATGATGTTGTGTTAATTGTTTGAGAGTCGGGTGAGAGGGACGGTGTTGCATCGCTCATTCGTGAGTGCCCAGCTACACTGCAATTCTCTCTCATGGTGTGTTTGGCATGAAATATATATGTTGTTTTGACACTTGGTTTTATGCAGGATTGCAGGTACTGGGCACCGACTCCACCTACACCATCGGGTCTGAGCATGCCTAACATACCCAATTGATATGATGTGGTTTAAGGATTTGACAAGTATCCTCATCCTAGTCTGTCACCCCATCACTGTGTCTAATGTCATCATCCATTTGTGACCTTGTTCTTGTCTTGGTATTGTTTTTTTTGAGTCATTCGTTTTAATTGGTCATTTAATGTTGATCTATTTTGTTGTTCGAATTAATTGGTTAATTAATGTGTTTCAATTATTTTGCATGGTCAAGATTCATTGTTGTTTAGGTGTTGATTGGGTTATGTTGCTCATAGTTCAAATGTGATTTAATTAAAATATTAAATCAAATTGTTAAATTATTAAGAGTATTTTATTAATTAATTATTAATTAATTAAAAGAGGATAATAATTTAATAACTTGTAATATTATTCCTTTATTAAAGATGAAAAAAACGTGAATAAAGCATGAATTTTTATTTATAAATAATAATTATTTTAAATCTAATTGAGTTTATTTACAAATTTAAAATATTGAGATAAAAAAAAGGGTTAATGAATAAAATATCAAAATAGATTTAATGCATATTATATCTGGGAGGATAAATTTAAAAATAAAATAAAAAATAAAAAATAAAATAAAATAATAATAATAATAATAATAATAATTAAGGGAATTATGAAATAGTAATGATTTAATTAAATTAGATAGTGTGAACTATTGATAATCAGTAAAGTATTAAAAATAGG